>CM051371.1:11733375-11840801 GCA_028015245.1 Cardamine occulta | reverse complement strand
CCAGCATTTTCTAAAGCCTGTAGCACTTTGGCCTGCATATTAAAGCTCAAAAATGTGAGTTTCAGAAACTACTGAAACTAAACCCGTTTGTGCTCAAATAAATTATAAGAATGCATAAAAGTCTCAAGCATTTAGTTGCACCAATTAACTCACTCTCGTTCTCTAATTATGTAAAGATATGTGCTTATAAATCCTTCTTATCAAACATTATAAACATTGCCTAACACTTATCTACATGTTATAAACCAGTGCCCGAGTTTTTAAGCTACCTATGTTTAATGATAAGCAAAAATAATTTGCTGTGCCATGCTAGAGCAGAGTACCAACACGAAGGCCAACAAAAGAACACGAATTTAGAGGAAATATTGACTAGAAGAAAAGTTGTTGCTCACTTCGCTTTCATCGTCAAGAACTCTTTCCATGAGATATAAATCACAAAACTTTGTAATCTCTAGGAGAACTTCCAGAACAGATGACCTCACTGTTACTTGTTTCTGCATAAAATTGCTCGAAATCAGATACAGACGCATCATTGTATACTAAAATGAATGTCAAAAGGAAATATTACTACTTGAAGTTCTTCTGGACTTGTTTCCTCAAGAATTACTCCAAGAAGACGGCATGTTACCTACAAATTCATATTCGAAAAAGGTGAAGCTCAACACAATAATGCACCTGACTCATTGCTTCAGTAAGGTTCTTAAAATCGCATAAAAACAAATGTCAATGTCGGTAGCTCTAAGATAATACATCACCAGAAAATAATTCACGACATAATCAATGCTAGACATAAAATTACCTTCCTTCCTTCACTAAGCTTCTGCCTAACTATTTGCCCCAAAGTTGGCTGTCAAAAAAGAAGGAAAAATTAAAACAAAAGAAAGTGAACAACATAACACACAACTTGAATTTAGGTAAGGAAAAAAAGAACGTTACTTCAACAGGTTGAAAGAACTGATCAACAACATCTTCCACCGCATTATCCTCACGAGGCAAAGAAACATCAGGAGTTATCGAAGCTAAATTCGACTGAGAAGCAGCACTAGAGGTTTCAGCAGATGGAGTCCTACGTTTCGGCTGCCTTCTTTGACGTTCCCCTGGCGTTCTTATCGCTCTCCATGTGAAAATCACAGCAATTGCAAGTCCAGCAATAGCACCAATAGATCTTGAATCCTAATTACAAAACACCAATAGCAAAAAAAAAAACGAATAAACTTACATAGCAAAATAACACTCTAGCTCTATTACAATATTCAAAAGTTGGAACTTTTATCCCCTAACCACCTAAATTAAATAACTTTGAGCTTAATTTTGAAATCTCCGGTTAAAAATCAAAACTTTCCGACTACCCTGAAGCATAAATCACACATACTACGCCACTAATTCCACTATTCTCCAAATTAATCAGATTTCGGTTACAGAGATTCCCGCCATTGAAACAAAAAAAAACAGAATCACACCAGATCCGATACAGAAATGTTGTAAACAGAGAGAGATCGAGATCGAGAAAGAACCAGATTGAGAATTGATGCAGTTGAGAAAAGGCTTGACATTTTGAAGGCAACGTAAGCGCTTAATCGTTTGATCAATCGAACGATCTCATCAGTAGGTGACGACGAGGACGAAGAAGACGATTCAGCCATTATTGCTTGCTTCCTTCAAAAGCTAATTTTAATTACGTCGTCGTTTTTACACGATAAATCGAACTATCAGATTCTTAGCTTCAGCTTTCAGATATATCTCCAGAAAAAAGAAGGACACTGTTCTTCTCTCTCTTTCTCTCCCGAGCCCTCGACTTTAAAAAAAGAGAGACAAAGAGGAATTGTACTTTTCCAAATAGAACAACTTGGCATATTCCAAGTCAGTTGTACGGACACGTGTCGTTTTTACACGTGGCAATAGATAAGCATGTGAGAGTACGCTTTATACCGTAAGGTGCGATGGAGTTGATCTCGTTGAAAGAATGAAAACGGTGAGTTTTGTTGGTTTTGATGAAATTTTTACACAATAAACACAATGCAATATCGATGAGTAAGAAAATTAGGATGTTATATTGGTTTTTGATTTACTATTGTTTGATACTTAATCTATCACGGTGTATCATTTTAATGTGTCAAAAGAATGAAACAGAGAGATGAACATGAAGAACAAAAACCCTATGTGAAAAATGTAAGAAACTACATATTTCATTGAGGTGAAATTACTAACTATTCACATTAAACCAGTTTACATGTTAAAAACTATTTACATACTAGTATACATGAATGAGAGACATCAATTAGTCTTTCAAGTTCAAATTTGAAATAGTTTCTTAAGAAAACAAGAATCTAGATTCAGAAATTAGTTGATAAACTTTTTCTGTCAACCAAACGCGCGTACAGTTAAAAGATACAAAAATAAAATTTATATATATATTATTAAACATATAAAGATGACAAAGTAGATGCAGGGGAGAGACTCTCTTGCATTGGTTGATTATTCTTGAGGGAAGAAACGTCGTCGTTTTGTAGCATCTCTTTCTCAAGGTGAAAGCAATAGCTTTCAAAAGCTCTATAACTCACTGTAACTCTAAAGTCAAGGAGGAAGAGAAGCTCCAACTCCATTTTGTTCAAGTCCGCATTGCTCACGCCTCCAACCCGAGCGTAGAACTCGTTATTGTAATGCCTGTGAATCCAAAATTCGTTAAAAAACCTAACTTGTTACATTTCATATATATAGAAATCTCGAATTAAGAAAATATGGCACTTCACATAGGTTAAAAAGTTTGTCACCAATATAAAATGTATTTTTCATAGTGTAAATTTTTAAGTACACACACTCAACTATGTATAGATATATGAGAGATTCAAGAAAGGCTTACACGTCGTCTAGCATCTTGGAAGCAATCATGACACAAGTGACGAGGAGCCTATGAACATTCAAGGAGACGACCAAAGAACCAGGGTACTTATGAGCCAACCGGTCTATGTACACATACCCGACCACGAAACAAGCAGGGCTACATTTTGTGTACTTATATATCCTCTCAAGATACTTAGCTATACTTATGCTCGGTGCCCTCACGCCGTAAAACGCCTCCAAGCTCTTCCCAAAACCCTTAATATGCTTAGCCAACCACTCATTTCGTGCCACGAGCTTCTCCATCACGTGAGAGATTATAGTCAGCACTCTTGGAGTGGTTGCTTCCGTTGGCAGTTCTGGTCCCACGATCGGGTCCGGTTCATCGTCTCCGGCTGCGGTTAACATTGGTTCTCTTCAATTCTCTCGTTAATGGGCCATGTTATGTATCTGTTTTGGGTATGTCTTGTAGATTGGGTGGTGGAGATACGATGAGCTTATGAGGTTACGTGGGGATGTTATCTCGTCTGACCTTGGTTTGACACGTGTCACTTAGGGGAGAAGATAGGATTCTAAAATGATTTTTGTATACCTTGAGCAAATAAATCAATTATTTAACAAATATTATTGTTTTTTTTTTTACTACCAAAAGGCTCCGGGTCTTCAGTCCATACTCTTGGCCAGGGACCAGTGCTCAGTTCCTTTGAAAAGTCCTATAGTTATACACCAGTACGTAAAGTTGTATACACTAGAGTAAATTTCTATTATTGTCTCGATGGAAATACTAAATATAGATTTATATATGAATGTTAGATACTACTTACATATTTGAAAAGGGCATACGCGTTAACTCTTTACATATTTGGATACGGAGAGTTCATTGTATATTATTAAGTTACATAGAGTTGAAATGGCCTAATTTATTTATCTCTATTTACATTCTATCTATCAAATCTGTATGTCAAAATTTTTGCATGAGAAATTTTTTGTTTCCTTTTCTAAAATTGTATCAGTTTAAAAAGATTACTCGTTCAAATTACAACTTTTTTTTTTAAATCATAAACATCTTTACGAAATATAAGCTTATAATTTGTTTTTCAGGTTTGAGAACCCCACAATTTCAGGATGGCATTTAAGAGTCAACTGCATAGCCCTTCAAACTAGTTAATAACGTATATTAGTATTAAATAAAAAAAATTCTAGAAAGAAAACGTGGATCAATATCCAAGTAATTAGGGCATATGTTAAACTGTTAGATTGTTGATAGTAAAGAATTGAGTCAATGTGGCCTAATTCATTTATCTTTGTTTAATTACCAATAATCGAATGATCTCAATATTTACATATGTAACTACAACATGCATCTAAAGCATTTGCATGTTTTAAACAATTTCAAGAAATTCCTAGGGAACCACACTAGTAACTAACTATAGTATTGACCCGAAACAACGAGTTTTAAGGTCTGCCGTACAGAGCACACAAAATCTATCGAGCAAGAAAGAATCAGATCGATACTTTCATAAAAAAAAAAATATCATGTGACGGCTCGTGGTTACGCCACGTGGATTTTCACCGCGTGGACACACGTTTTCACAGTATAAAAACATAGTAACCCTACCTCTCTTTCTCTCTTCACCTATTTCTTCTTCTTCTTCTACGTGATTCACACACCACTGTAAAAACTCTCTCTTTCGTTCTTTGTATTAATTCGATTCATAAAAATATTTTCTTTCTTAGGTTGTAATCTGTTTCTTTCTGTAATCTCCGAGTTTCTCGAGATATTGCCAAGGTTGTGGATCGGACTAATCGATCTCCTTCATAAGTGAGTGTTTCTTTTTTTTCACAAAACACAGCTTCACATATGCTTTACATTTGAAACGTAACAAATTACGACATTTGTGTTGTGTCTCGCAATTTAATGTATTTAAACACACAAAAACCCCATCATGCATCCAAATTGTAACGATCTGAAATTCCAAAATCATCATTTTCATTTCAAGATTTACCTCTAACCATCTCTAAAAATGTTCATGAATCTCTTTCATGCAGGATCTTATTTTCTGATCAAGAAATAACAACAGTGTTTGATTCTACCTTCGATTAGAATCCCCAAGATAGAGTATTTGTTTATTTCTCTATACATTATTCTTTAAATTAATTTGCAAAACATTATATTCATCATGTTTCCAAGTATGGAGCTAAAGTGCGACCACTGTGCAACCGCACAAGCAGTGATATACTGCAAATCCGATTTGGCTAAACTATGCCTAAACTGCGACGTTCAAGTACACTCTGCGAATCCTCTGTCTCGTAGGCACACACGCTCTTTGATATGCGAAAAATGCTATTTACAGCCAGGCGTAATCCGATGTCTTGACGAGAAGGTTTCACATTGCCAAGGCTGCCACTGGCATGCAAGCAACTGTTCAACTTTAGGACACAGACTTCAGAGCCTTACTCCTTTCTCTGGTTGTCCTTCTCCAACAGAATATGTCAAAATGTGGTCTTCAATTCTTGATCCTTCTGTATCCTGTTTGACTAGTCCGTTCGTTGGTTCTTTGCCTTTGAATGATAGCAACAATGCCATATTTGGAATGGCCAAAATCAACGAATTAGACGTGTTGATTGGTTCCTCTTGTTCCATGGTGCCACATAACTTTAGTTACACTCAGAATCTGAGTGATCAGTCATCTTTCTTTTCCATGGAATCTAAGGTAGAAAATAGAGGAATAACTAAGCGTGTTTCTTAAGTTCTTGATGACCAATGTGGTTCTCATTTGTATATGTGTGTGTGTTCTTTTTCTAGGGTTGTCCTGATTTGGTTCTAAAGCTTGAAGAAGGTGAAGAAGAAGATTTATGCGAAGGACTTAACTTGGACAATGCACCATTAAACTTTGACGTTGGAGATGATATCATCGGATGTTCATCACAAGAACATATAGAATCGGACCATATGGTACCAAATTGTCTCTTGATGGACAAGAACAACAACACATCCGTTACCGCCTCAAACTTTACTATAGACAACGCCTTAGAGGTCTTTTTTGCTTTTTTTGTTTTGTTTTGTTTTGTTCTTGTTGTTGTTTCTAAGCTTAGCAAATCTCTAATGAAATTGGGTTATTTTCTGTTCAGACATCGTCACCAGGACAACAAGATTGCACAAGTTATCAGTCAGGTCCGTTGCAAATGAACATCAACAATGGACTTCCTCTTTCTCTTCCTCTTCCTCCATCACCAGGCTTGTTCGGACAAATCCATCCGACCATGTCTCTTACCATCTCCAACATCACAGGTGAAAGCAGTGCAACGGATTACCAAGATTGTGGGATGTCTCCAGGGTTTATAATGAGTGAAGTGCCATGGGAATCAAATCTTGAAGTTAGTTGTCCACAAGCAAGAATCCAAGCTAAGTTGAGATACAAGGAGAAGAAATTAAAGCGCTCGTAAGTTTATTTATTTGTCTATAAATCGTTACAAAACAGAGTTCATAATCATACCAAGTTTAATTAATTGTGTGTTTATTGTTTGATTTGTAGTTTTGGGAAACAGATTCGATATGCATCTCGCAAAGCAAGAGCTGACACGAGAAAAAGAGTGAAAGGAAGATTTGTGAAAGCTGGTGACAATTATGACTATGACCCATCATCACCAACAATGAACCATTGAAATTTTATAAAAAAAATGTACTCTCTTCTTTCCTAAACAGACACAAGTCATGCTTCATGATGATGAAAGTGTTGGTAAGAACAGTTTCTTGTCGGAAAAGTAATGTAATTCGTTATATAATTTTGTGTGTACAGTTTTATGAATCGAAGAAATCAATATGTTGCGGCATGGGAACGTTGGAGAAACGAAGATGGTGGAAAGCCAAAATGGTGAAAATATCGTAAATTTGCTGTCTTTATTTACATAATCTCTTCTTCTTTTTTTTTTGATGTTTTTATCAGTTTTTGGGGTTTTTTCCTGTAATAGGAAAAATCTTAATTCATCTCTTTACAAATAAAACTTCCCAGTTTATTTTTGATAAATAAAGTTGCAGTGATTACAATCTGCTTCATTCTCTGTCTTTCTCCACTGACTAGTTCATAATTGCATAACCTTTGTCGAGTAAAATAATTATCTTTCCTAAGTTATCTTTCACTTGAAGTTTAGGAATTATAGCTCCTATATATCCTTAATTAATCAAAAGGACAATCCCAAAGAAGTACAGTAAAATTTTTATAAATTAATAATATTAGGACTACGATATTTTATGATATTTTAATAATTTATTATATTTATTAATTTATATAAGTGATATTTGGATCAAAATATTAATTTAGGAATAGAAAAAATTATTAATTTATTGAATATTAATTTATAAAGATTTCATTGTAATAAGAAAGATCCTAACAAAAAAAAAAACCAAATAAATCTAACAAAATTCCAAGTTCTTAATTGAGTTTGATGATTTAATGTTATATTTTTTTACAATCTATTTTAAGTTTTGTGGATTTTTTTTTTCAAACATTGCAAAGTAGTTGATTAATATAAATACAGATTCGAAGAATAGCTCAATAACAAACAGTCCTCCTTATCCTTTCTACTACAGATTTTTTTTTGCTATTTTTAGTCTACTACCAAATCTTAATATTCTAATACGAGCTTCATAAATTAAAATTTCCCAGATTTTTTAAATAGAAATTGCATTAAAAAAACCTAGGAATTAATATTTATATCTTACAAAAAAAAAAAAAAAAAACTAATTTAGAGAAACACAAACGGAACCTTGCTACTATCTTCTTGTTCATTCCTCGTCATTCTATTCTCCACGGTGGCTTCTTCCACAGCCGCCGACGTTACAATAATGTGAAAGTCATCTCCGACGAGACACCGGCGCGTGAGTTTCTGACAAGCAGTGCAAAGCACGCGCCTCATGTGTCTCCACGCTAGAAAATTCGCTCCGTGAACCCACCGATCACATTTCCTACAAAGAAACGCCGAGTCCGCCTCACAGAACACGGAGGCATCGCCACCGCAAAGCTCACACCTAACCGGAACACTTGGTCTCGTACAAAGACTCCGGCAACCTCCTCCGTCGCTTCTGCTCTCTTCTTCATTCACTCCTCTACACATTTTTCTCTTTCTTTTTGTTTCTCTCTCTCTCTCTTTTGTGGCGAATGGGGAAAGAAGATTCGTAAGCTGATGAAAACGTTAAAACATTTATATAGGAATCTTGTTTGTTAAAAAAGCAAATTGAGATTTTTTTTTTCTCATGTGTTGTGTTGTTGTGGTACACGTGGATGAATATTGTCCTGATATTTTGACGTAAATACCCTTAAGAGGGTAAAATGGTCAAATGTTAAAAGTTTTCTCATCCAAGCGATTTTTCGTCTTCATATTGGACGCACAACTTTCAAGTTTGGGAAACAAAAACTCTATAGTACAAACTATTTTGGTTTACCACTTCAAAATATGAATCATTGTTTTTTGTTTTATTTTTCGGGGGAAGATATGATGTTACTTGTATTATATTGTAATGTATGTAAAATGATAACGATGTACGATAATTTTTTTTTTTTGTAAAAATTTAAATAGAACCACCGAAAGGTACAAAAATACTTCATTATGAAAGATTGTGAGTTTAATTACATTATGATCTTGTTTTCCAAAGCCAAAAACATAATCGAGTAGAGACCAGAGAGCAGTGTCAAAAAGATATAAATTTTGAGGTATTTTCTTGATATCTAAGGTTCTAGAATTAGTCGGACAATTTAAAATCTTCACAAAAATCCATTTCTTAGCACATCTTATTTTAAAGATTTTTTTCTGCGGAAATTTGTGATAGATTTTTCTTAAAGATAATTAAGGGATAAGACAAGTAATTAGTGGATGAAAGTGTGGTAAGTATAAGAAACGGCTAGAATTAAGGTTGGTATCAATATATTTGTTATTGATTGTCTTTGGGCCATTGCGTGGTGGTTAATCAGTCAACATTTTAATTAATTATATAAGTTTACTATCAGAAAAAGCGAAGAGGACTTCACTTGTATGGTTCACATTTTTTTGGATTTATTTGTTTTTAATGAAAGCTGCTACCCCACGAATTACGAATAATATCAGTTCATTTTAAAGGTTTTGATTATTAAGAAGTGCCATACATTGCGTGTGATTGTTTACTTGTACGTATACATGTATTCGAAATGCATTATAAAATCACAATATTTGGCTTTCTAGTTAGCATCACATTATTCGTAACAGTGTTTTTCTTTTGGTATCAGACTGCTTATTAGTATAGCAAGCAACTGCATTATAAGTTGAGTTCAAATTTAGATGACTCGACAAAAAATAGCAAATGATTGTTGCTAAAATTTTTTTTTTTATCGTTTAGAACATAAGCAACCGAGAATACCCGTCGCCATCATTTGTACATGTAAATGATTAAGTCATATATTTTGTCAACCTTAAATCTATAAACTCATAACAAAGTATACGTGAAGAAAGAGATAATTATATAGTATATAACAATAACAAATCTCTTGAATGATATTAAATGTTGTTAAGATTCTTCCACAACATATGTTTAGTATTGAAGAAAAATCGGATCCAAATCAAAACCTTTGACATTATACTACAAATATTTTGGTTAGGTATTTTTTTCCATGCAGGTTTAACCAGAGTTATTGTTCTTTATGCCTTCAATCTTGCTATGTTTCGGCTCATGAGTAGGAGATAAAACATAACGAAGATTGAATTCGTGCTCTGCTTTAAGTGAAGCATGAATATTATGTTTGCCAAGCTTAAAGGCAAAAATGCCAGAGAATCGTCATATAGATATTTTATCAAAGAAAGGTATATCTAATATATATCTCTGACAAATTAGACAAACACCACGAGATTTCATCTACGAAATTTAAGACAAGGGTGGTGGTAATGGTATCGACCGATAAAAAATACGAACACTTATTAGACCGCTAAAATAATAATGAGACGAAGAATATTATTATATTTTTTGTGTGTTTGATACGTTATTGAAAAAAAAGAGATGTTGTTGTCCACAAGTTGATTCAGTGTTGATGCGTAAGTCCACTTGTGTGGATCAAAACGCAAAGCTTTTTCTATTTTCTAATTTTGTCCTCAGATTTTCTGTCTGTTCTTTATTGTTTGCCTGTTGGTACGAGACCTTAGCCGTCTAATCTTCCCAAAAAGTATGTGACTATTATTTTTTTGGAATTTTATTATTCAGATATTTTTTTTATTGTATAGTAGGTACGTAGGACATACTCTCACATTGACGCATGCATACGCGTAACTACAACCCTGGCTAGAATATAAAATATCTTTTTAATATGTTTGATCGATGTTGAAGAAGATGTGAAGTTACACGGACAGTGATTTCACTGATATGATCTGTCTTTTAAAGAGTTACTCGGACGGTATGATGTCTTATGTCCAAAAGCATTTATCGATGCTAATAACGGTTTTTACAGAATAATATTATATAATACATATTGTAATATTAGAATGTAATAATTTATTAAACGTGTAAGTAATAGAGAACATGTATATGTTGTAGTAATAACTAAATTAACATCCACAAAAATTAAGTAGCCCTTGGTGTAATGGTATAGATAAGACTAAAAAGTCGTGCTGGGTCCAATTGATGTTTGAGAGGGTTTTGAACTATTAGTCATGATCACAAAAATTGTGGGAGAAAAATCGGTTAGGTAGAAAGTGGAGAGATCAGTTGGATTCATGGAGAAACTTATACTATGATTATATCAAAATTCAGCCTCAAGATGATGAACAAAAAGGTGTCAAGGGACGGCTAATTAGTGTTTAGTTTCAAACAAACGACGCCTAATCCTCCTCAAGTAGTTAACTTTTAATCTTATAAAGTATTTTCGTTGTAAAGTGATTTAAACCGCCGAATTAGACATAGCGTATATATAGACTATTGTATAAAACTGCAACAAGTGGATGAAGATGAATGCCTAATCAACCACACTGTTTTACAACACTAGTTTTTACCTAAATATTAAATTTGTATAGTTCCGCTTCGAAATCTCAGCTTAAAAATTAAAAATTAAAGTATAAAACCGAATCTCGGTCGGTTCAATCCGCATTAATTTACATCGGTCAATGTAGCTGGGATTTTGCAAGGAAGCTCATTATGACATTATCCAATCAATCTAGGCCTAATTTATTAGTTTAAGTAGGCCCAAATCTATTAAATAACGTAATATCAAAAACTTAATTAGCGGAGCCCATCTAAGGCCCATGGATTATCAAAAGAACCACCAAAACCGAACCTTTTGCTCAAATCAGCCGGTTTAAGATAGCCAGCTCGGCCGGTGGGTCGTCTTTACCATTAAAGATCTCTCGAGAAACTTAACCGACGACTCAGCCGAGAAAACGAAAAGAAAACTAAAGAAGAAAAAATGAACCACACGAGTCGTAAGAGACGACCAGATTCTCTCTCTAGAACAGATTCTATTTCCTCTGAAATGCTGTCTCCGACGAAATCTCCGGCGCTGAATAAAATTCGCGTCAGAAACCTCTTCTTACTTCTACTCTTCGTCTGCCTCGTTATCTTCCTTCTCTTCTCCTTCAGTCCCCTCCGCCGCACACTGTTTCCTTCTCTCGCACGCTCCTTAGGCTTATCTCCCACGCGCCGCCGTCACTTACTCTTCTCAATAGCTTCCTCACACGACACTTGGCTCCGTCGTAGCTCTTATGTTCGTCTCTGGTACTCTCCCAAGTCTACTCGCGCTTTCGTCTTCCTCGATCGAGGTGGATTCGAGTCCGATCTGAGTCTCCCTCCTTTGATCGTATCTGAAGATGTCTCTCGCTTCCCTTATAGTTTCCCCGGCGGTCTTCGATCAGCGATCCGCGTAGCGCGCGTCGCTAAGGAGGCGGTGGATCGAGATGATGAGGATGTGCGGTGGTTTATCTTCGGAGATGATGATACTGTATTCTTCGTGGAGAATTTGGTGAAAGTTTTGTCTAAGTATGATCACCGTAAATGGTGGTACATTGGAAGCAATTCGGAGAGTTTTGATCAGAATGTTAGGTATTCGTTTGATATGGCATTTGGCGGCGGAGGATTCGCCATTAGTGCTTCGCTTGCTAGAGTTTTAAGTAAGGTTTTGGATTCTTGTTTGATGAGATATTCACATATGTATGGAGGTGATTCTAGAATTTTCTCTTGCTTAGCTGAGCTTGGTGTTACATTAACTCATGAACCTGGATTTCATCAGGTAAACAACAAACTCTGAGCTCCATAGAAATTTGAATTGTTTCTAAATTTAGATTTATTGGAATCGAAAAATACATTTGACTGATACTGACATTGATGTTGCCTTAGTTTAGCTCGATGATTGAAGCTGTGGATTAGTGTTTGTTTCTTGAATAGGACTCATGATCTTTTGAATTGGTGTAAAAATAGAGCTAATTGATGATTGAAGCTGTACTGTAGATTATTCTCTTTTCTTGAATAAGACATGATCTTTTGAATCGGTGTTGAAAATCGAGTTAATCAATGATTGAAGCTGTAGATTAGTGTCTGTTGCTTGAATAGGACTTATGATCTTTTGAATCGGTGTTGAAAATTCGTGCTAATCGATGATTGAAGCTGTAGAATAGTGTTTGTTGCTTGAATAGGACTCATGATCTTTTGAATTGCTGTCGAAATTTGAGCTAACCGATGATTGAAGCTGTAGATTAGTCTTTGTTGCTTGAATAGGACTCATGATCTTTTGAATTGCTGTCGAAATTCGAGCTAACCGATGATTGAAGCTGTAGATTAGTGTTTGTTGCTTGAATAGGACTCATGATCTATTGAAATTGCTGTCGAAAAATCGAGCTAATCGATCTTCACTCTCGTTTCGTAGATTGATGTACGAGGGAATCTATTTGGATTGTTATGTGGGCATCCTCTATCTCCATTGTTGTCTCTACATCATTTAGACGCAGTTGATCCATTCTTTCCAAAGATGAACAGAACCGAAGCTACGGCTCATCTTATCCGTGCTAGTAATGTAGATTCCGCAAGGGTTTTGCAGCAAAGTGTGTGCTACGATTCATCCAACTCAGTAACTGTTTCTGTGGTATGGGGTTACGCAATTCAAGTTTATGAAGGAAATAAACTTCTCCCGGATCTTCTCTCCCTCCAAAAAACCTTTTCTACTTGGAGGAGAGGGGCAGGTGTGCAAAGTAACTATATGTTTAATACAAGAGAGTTTCCAAGGGATCGTTGTGGAAGACCGCTGGTATTTTTTTTAGACAGCGTTGGATCAGATGGAAGGAGAAGAACTTGGAGTAACTATACGCTATGTAGTGTGGATAATTGCCGCAGAGCTGAAGCTATTAAGCATCTAAAACAGGTCAGAGTACTGTCTCATAAACTGGAGCTTGATATTGAACAGGTATAGTATAGTTACCTCCTTTGTCGCAGTAATTTAAATACAGAGATACTTTTGTAGTTAACACTTGTACTTTGATATTCTCAGATGAAGGCTCCACGTCGCCAATGCTGTGATATCTCTCCATCCTACGAGGAGTCAATGGTCATTAGCATAAGGAAGTGTATGGAAGATGAGCTAATTGCAATGAAAAGTTAAGCGTTTTATGTCCATGAATGACACAGCTTAAACTAAAAGCCTGAGAGCGAAAATCCCATAGGTCCTTGCTCGAAAACGAATGGTGCACTACAAGGTAACTTCCCTAGTGCTTTCGATTTGGACAAATTCGGTTGGTTTGTATGAGAACTAAGAATCGTGATTTTTTCACGAGCTTCCCGTTGGATCGACCACCTGAGAAACGGAGCGGCTATTTTGAGTGATGCTTTGATTCAAAGATGGTTTATCCTATTGTTTTGAAAGCCCACAGCCAGAGGTCTTAAGATCTTCTTAAGTACTTATGGTGGGATTTTCAAGCTTTGATCATAAAATCTAACTGCTGAGTTTTGGTTATGTTTGCACTCTGCATCTTCTTCTTCACCCCAATCCAGCACCGTTCAGAATCTTAGTGGAAGCCTGTCTGTATCAGTCACATTCTTACAATATTTGTTTCGCGATTGCTTTGGTCGGTTTTTGTATAATATGCAACCATGTTTAACCATTTATAAATGGTTCATCGTTAAGCTGTTTGAGTTCCACAACTCTGTTTCTCCGGATCTTTCTTTAATACTAAAAATATCAATATTATTATACTCATTTATAAACATGCGAACCTAACATTAACAGTAGACGAGAAGTGAATCTTATCATATTAGACTTAAAAAAAACAAATAATCTTGTAACTAAAGAAATTAAAAATTCCTTCATCTGCTGAGGTAGCCACAGAGGTAGCCACAGTACAAATGTGTGATTGTAAGAGTTTGAACAAAGTCACACCATTGAACTTTCACTTTTTCGTCGGCCGCTGGACACAATCTCTCTCTCTCTTCTCCGTTACAAACTCTAAACATTTCTTTTAGAAACTGATTTTATCAATACAATTTCGTACAAGGTAACCAAATAAAAGCAAAAATTCCAAAACGATGTACTCTTCATCGTCCGTATCAACACGCTTTGTTTTGATCCCAATCTTGGCCGTGGTGGCCACACAACTGCTCCTTATGCGCACTGTTTCGTCCTTGAACATGACCAATGCGCACTGTTTCGTCCTTGAACATGACCAATGCGTACCTCAACCACAAATGCTTAGTCAGTCAAGGGAAATACAAGCCAGGAAGTTGGTACGACAACAAACTCAAAGTTATCATACGTGCCATCGCGAGCGGTGACGATTTTGTCAAAGGTTACGGCCATATGGCCTTAGGTAAGGATTCTGAATTAATTCGTCGGCGTCACCAATCAGTGCCGTGGTGACTCCTTCGGGTCCAAGTGCCCCTCTTGCTTTGCCACCGCTGTCGCAGAGGTAACACCATTTCATTATTAGCTATCACACATTACATATTACATATATAAATTTGTGCAGACACATACATATCAGTTTTGGTTTCATAATAGACAAGAAAAACTATATCTCATATATGTATATGTAAATGAGTCCATGCAATATTGATATTGATTGTAGCGTCCCTATGCAAAAATGTTAATGCAGCTTCGTAGGAGATGTCCAAGATATAAGGGGGGAATAATATGGTACGACCAATGTATTCTCGACATTACTTCGATTGATAATACTGAAGGAAAGAGCGATAAAGATAACAATTTCTGTATGTCCAACCCGAAGCAAATGAACGTAGATTCGTTCGGGGAGAAGTGGATGACTTTCCTCGACAATTTGATAGGCATACCCTTAAAAAGTAGGCATCTGTATGCGGCAGGGGATACAAAGTTTGAGACGAAGAAGTTGTATGGGATGGTGCAATGTAGGATTGACTTAGAACCTGTTTTTAAGAGTTGTCAGCATTGTCTTCAAAATATAGCTAATGAATTTCAAGATTGCTGGAATGGTAAACAAGGAGCAGGTACCAGCTGTAACTTTAGGTTTGAGCTTTATCCTTTTGTTGGTAACAAGTCCGGTCCTAATTAATTGAAGATCTAAAGAAATTTACAATTCTTTTGCTTTTAGAAAACTTTCTATAAACTTAGTATTTTTTTACTTTTTTTGTTTCTTTAGAAAAAAACAGAATTATGTAGTATAAATAAAACTTTATTATGCTTTTGTTACATGTTATACAAAAATGACCAAACCATTGGTACATCGTACACCATTATAGTCATACACGGCTTATCATATAGTCTTCTATTTTGTACTTATTGGTGTACACATTTGTCACATACACCAAGATGTATACCGTTCTGTTTTGTTTCGTTTGTACATTAATATTTGTAGACTAAAGTCTGTACACTGACATTTATACACCAACATTTGTGCACCGTTGTATGTACAATGACACTTGTACATTGATGTACGTACATCGACGCCTGTACATAAATGTTAAAAAACTCGATGGTATACTCTGTCAATATGATTTGTTTCTCGAGACAAGAAACTCTTACAAATAGTACCAAACAATAATAAACTGTTTGTTTAGCAAATTTAGAAAAGTAAACTATCTAATTTACCAATGACTAAATGTCAAGAGAGCCACGGATATAGGCTTCCACAGACCACAATATCACTTCAATATTATGGCTTCTCATCTTTTAATAAAAAGTAAATATTCATCTTTTTTTTTAATTTAATCCAAAAACATACAAATTAACCTAACATTAATAGTCTGCCCCCCCCCCCCCCAAAAAAAACTGTAGCATTAATAGTAGACGAGAAGTTATATATAAGTGTGTAATATAATATTTGAACAAAAAAAATAAAAAGAATCTTATAATCAATTTGCGTAGAATAATACTCATTTTAACTTAATGGCTAATCTAATACTCTGAAATTTTGTTTACTAATCTTTTATCAAAAGATTAAAATACCTTTTTCATTTAAATTGGGGAAATAATTAATATTAAATGTAATTAGAAAATTAAAAAAATATAAATGAAATAAAAAATAAAAAAATCAACCCAAAAAATAAAAAATAAAAAAATTAACCCACGATTATTAACCTAAAATACTCTTGCTATGAATAACAACAACCATCTATTATTTGCAAACATCCATTTTCCATATACAAGGATGATGTGCTCCATGATAAACAAATAGAGAAAGAATAAGATGAAATATCACGAAAAAAATAACTTAGAGGTGAAGGTTGAAAACTAAAAGAATATTTGGAGAAGAACACAATAGAGGCATCACAAAACCCTAATTTATTCAATTATGTTTTTTTTTAAAAAATATTTATATTTTTTGTCATTAATTAAGAAAATTATGAGAAAATTTGCGGTAACACACAGAGTAAAAACTCTGCGGTAACATAGCATCAAAATATTTACGACATAAATTATATAGCCACTAAATATACCATTCTTGTAAATTTAATCTCTGCATTAAAGAGAATTACGCCAAATCTTTTACGTAAAAAATATTTAAAACTCTGCAATAATTAAAAGTTAACCAAAATAAAATCTGCGATAACTAATATGTTAGTCTTGTAATTAAACTTTGGCAAAAAATCTACGACCACTTGAATGTGAAATCAAGCTCTGCCATAACTAAATTTAAAAATCTACGGTAAATAAATCTACAAAATAAATCTACGGTAGAATATTAAATCTACCATACAAATTTTTACAGTTTAGAAAAATGAGAAAATCTACGATCTCTATCCTAATGTTCGTTAAAAAATCTATAGAGGCCTAAAATATCTGCGATGAATTTAAAAATCTATTACCACTAAGACTTAGAAATCTATGGTTAAAAAAAAATCTACCAAACCAAAAAATCTGTCATAACGTAGAAGCATAAATTTATTTAGCAGATTTTTCTTTCCGCAGTGGTAAACTCATAAATAATTTTGTTTTTCATTTTAAAAATCGGAAAAAATGCTGATGTTTCATTAATTAGTAATGATATTTCTATAATTATTTTTTTCTTAACACATGGTTTTAAGGGTATTTTTGTGATAAAAAAACACTAATATAATACTAATATTTCCTATAATAAATTAGCCATTAAATCTAAATCTAGTATTATTCTAGTAATTTTCTCTTATATAAATGAAGAATTCCAAGGTGTTCACCGTAAAAAATCGTATGATTGTAAGAGTTTGAACAAAATCACATCATCGATCATTTACACTTTCGTCGGCCCTCTTGTCGCCGCAAATACCAACTTCTCTCCCCTCTCCATTACAAACTCTAAACATTTTCTTCTAGAAACTGATATAATCAATAAAATTTTGTATAAGGTAGCCAAAAACTGTACATTCTACATACATTAACATTATAAATCGTATCCATTCAATATCCAAATCCCTCACAGTCTCATACATAAACATCACCTTCTCAAAGCTTCATCTATAAAAAGTCACTACCTTTGGAAAAATAAAAACTTTTTTTTATCCCTATCTTGGCCGTGGTGGCCACACAACTGCTCCTTATGCGCACTGTTTCGTCCTTGAATATGACCAATGCGTACCTGAACCACAAATGCTTAGTCAATCAGGGGAAATACAAGCTGGGAAGTTGGTACGAGAAAAACCTAGAAATTATCATACGTTCCCTCGCGAGCGGTGATGGTTTTGTCCACGGTTACAACAATATGGCCCTTGGTGAGGATTCTCAAGTCGTCAGCGTCATTAACCAATGCCGTGGTGACTCCTTCGGGTCCAATTGCCGCGCGCTCCTGCTATGCCACCGCCATTGCAGGGGTAACACTATTTCATTATTGATTACTTCTCACATATTATATATGATTAAATACCAAAAATGAACTCTTTGATAATTTATTTCCAAAAAACGAGAATCCCTACTATTTCAAAAATCTTTTTCATAGGACCTCATTTGAAAATAAATTTTCGAAACAGTCCATTTTAGACAATCACCCTATTATATATTACACATAACTTTTTTTGCACACACACGTCCGTTTTTTGGTTACATCTTAGCGATAAAATATAATAGACAAGAAAAACTATATCACTAGTCCATGCAATGTTGATATTGATTCTGGCGTCGATTTGCAAAATGTATATGACAGATTCGTAGGAGATGTCCAAAATATAAGAGGGGGGGGGGAATAATATGGTACGACCAATGTCTTGTCGAGATTTCTGCGACCCAAACCTAACGGAAAATTGATAAAGATAACAATTTTTGTATGTCCAACCCGATGAAAATGAACGTAGATTTGTTTGGGGAGAAGTGGATGACTTTCCTCGACAATTTGACAAGTATAGCCTCCAAAAATATGTATCTGTATGCAGCCGGGGATACAAGGTTTGGGACGAAGAAGTTGTACGGGATGGTGCAGTGTAGGAATGACTTACAAGCTGCTAATAGTTGTCAGGAGTGTGTTAAAAATATAGCCGTGCAATTTAAAGATTGCTGGAATAGTAAACAAGGAGCTAGAGTTTTAGGTACGAGCTGTAACTTTAGGTTTGAGCTTTACCCTTTTGTTAGTAACAAGTTCGGTCCTAATTAATCGAAGATCTAAAACAATTTAAAATTCTTTTGCTTTTAGATATTTTTCTTTGTAAACTTTAAATTTTATTTTATTAATTTTTTTTTAAAATTTTGTTTGGAGAAACCAGTATCATGTAGTCTAAATTAATTTTTATGACTTCAATATTATGGATCTTCTTTTTCCTCGTTATGGTGTTAGTGTAACTTTGACCTTTTCATTGGCCCTCCCCATCCTTCGCCGGAAAATAACGAACCCCTCTCCATGTTTGTTACAAATAAAGAAAAATATTTATAAAAAGAAAGGAACAAAGAAAAACATTCCTTCCACAAACTGAAATGATCAATCTAATTTTTCATAAGGTAACCCAAAAACAAGAACAATATCGCTTTGAGAGAATTAGTTAATTTAGTTACTAAGGAAACCAATCAGCTAAAATCCTTCCGAATCTCGTATATAAACATCTCAATCTCAACGCATCATTTATAAAACGGAAAAAAAAACACACTAATCCAAAACAATGTTCTATACGTATATCTCATGGTGACTCCTACGAGTCCAAGTGCCGCTCCTGCTATGCCACCGCCCTTGATGGGGTAATGTCACTTCAACATTATTAATTAGCCGTCACATATCTAATGGAATTGGAATATTTAATTTTGATTTTACTTGCTAAAATTATATACATTACTAATGGTAAACAAATTTAACAAATATTTTTCTTTTTAGCGACATATTAATATAATTTTAAAAAATGTGAATTAATTCGATAAACTGTATAGCAATTATCGTTACAATATATTATTCAATTAGTAGATATGAAATTGGGCTATTATTCACTCATCATACCAACTTTAATTAATGATCATTTCCAGATTTTGCACTGCATTAAAATCAATGTTTTCCAAATTTTATGTAATGAAGAGTTACAAAATATCTTATAAAGTATTATATTTTTAGTTCTTTTAATCCTCAAAAAAATAATCATTTATTATAAAAGTAATTAGGGTAAACAAAACATGTCTTTGCATTGAAAATAAATTTTATTTATTAAAAACAAAAAATGTTGAATTTGTATATAACAGCTCCGAAGGAGGTGTCCGAGATACAAAGGAGGAATAATATGGTACGACCAATGTTTACTCATTATTTCTTTAATTAATGACGGAAAACTAAGGAAGATAGATTACAAGAATACTTTCTCTATGCACAACCCAAACAACGTAAGAGAGGATACAGGGTTGTTCAACAAGAAGACGAGGGATTTGCTCTACAAGTTGATGTTGAAAGCAATTAAACCCGATGGTGCTGTCCTAGTGTATTATTCGTCGGGCGAGAAGACGCTAGGGACGTAGAAATTGTATGCAATGGTGCAGTGTGTAAAAGACATAGTGAGTTGTAAAAAATGTTTGGAATGGAGTATTAAGGAACTTCCCAAGTGCTGCAGGGGTAAACAAGGAGGTAGATTTTTGAGTACGGGTTGTAGTATTAGGTATGAGCTATACCCTTTTCTTAGGACTTAGAATGAGGATAATGTGGCACACATTCTCTTGACAACTTTCCAAATTTGTTTTGGTTTGGTTTGCTTTCCATTTCTGTTTTTTGAACTTTTAGCTTCTCTTTTTTTTTTTTGGTATTGTTTTCTTAGGTTCAAACTATTACTACGTCTCCCTTAAACGTGATAATCCTGTCTTTTAGTAGTCTTTCAAAACTCCTAAAAATAGAAATGATTTGCATTACATTGCTCGGATCCTAATATAAAACGAGACTCTCGTTAGAGGAAATAAGTGTCCAATTTCAGCCTTTCCCTCAGAGTGGCTGAGCTAGTTGCAATGGAAACTCAGTCCTTTCTCGATAGGGGATCCATGTCGATCCAACAATTTAGCACAATCCCGAGAGCCAAAATCCTATTTCTCCTTTCTCAAAACAAGTGGTGTACGAAAAGGTATGTCTCTTGTTATATGATTCTATTTCCTATAGTTTGGACTTAGTAAAACATTTGTACTTTTGACTTTTTCATTGGCACTCCCCATCCCTCGCCGAAAGATAACCAATGCAACCCCTCTCTCTCTTGTCTTTCACAAACAAAGAAACACTTCTCTTCTACAATCTGAAGTGATCGATATAATTTTAGATAGGGTATCTAAAAAAGAATATCGTTTTGAGATAATTAGAAAAATGTACTCATCATATTCTCTCTTTACAAATGCCTAGTTTATGTCCCTATCTTGGCTATACAACTCCTCATACGCAGTGTTTCATCACTGAACCTTACCAATGACTATCTCAACCACAAATGCCTCGTCAGTCAAGGGAAATATAAGCCTGGGGGTAAGTACGAGGACAACCTCAACATGCTCATCCGTGAAGTCTCAACCTATAAGTATCCGAGCGGTTTCATACGCATCTCTTAGGGTGAGGCTCCCAATTTCGTCCGCATCACATTACAGTGCCGCGGTGACTCCTACGATTCCAAGTGCCTTTCCTGCTATGACACCGCCCTTTCTAGGGTAATGTCACATCAACATTATTAATTAACGATGACATATCTAAAGAAACAATAGAAACAAAAATTATATTATGATTTTACTCGGTATGATTTAAAATATATAAAAATTATATCATCAAATTCGTCTTTGAAACATTATATAATCTTTTGCATATCAAGAAAAGTCTTTGCATTGAAAACTAATCATCATTCAAATGAAACAAAACACGTATGTCTATGGTATGTATATGTCAGCTTCGAAGGAGATGTCAGAGAGACAAAGGAGGAATGATATGGTACGACCAATGTTTTGTCTCTATTACTTCGAAAGATTCCCCATTTCCAAGAAGGAACGATTACAAGAATATTTTCTCTATGCACAACCCAAACAATGTGAGCGAGGACACAGAATCGTTCAACAAGAGGACGAGGGATTTCCTCTACGAGCTCGTGCTTGAAGCCAATGGATCCAAGAGGATGTTGACTTAAGCTTGAATGAAGCTTGAGTTATAAGCTATCCTAATGAGATTAGGATTATGATCTTTAGGAGTTATCTAAATAAATCTCTAATATGAATAGGATTAAGGCTAAGTGTTTTCATATATAAGGAGATGCCAAGGTGTGGCATAACTTGTGAGTTTTGAGAGAGAGTTTGAGAGCTTTAGGTTTTGAGATATTTTCCTAAAGAAATAAAGAGAGTAATTCTTTATTTTGTGTTCTTAATCTCACCTTTGAATTCTATAGAGGAAAAACAAGAACATGCTACTTTACGCAGAGGGAGAGAAGACGCTCGGGAAGAAAAAGTTGTATGCAATGGTGCAGTGTGCGCAAGACATATTGCAATGTAAGGATTGTTTGGAATGGAGTATCAGGGAGCTTGCCAAGTGCTGTGATGGTAAACAAGGAGCAAGAGTTTTGGGTTCGGACTGTAATCTTAGGTATGAGTTATACCCTTTTCTTAGGAGTTAAAGGTTGTTCGATGATGATGTAGAACACATTTTCTTAACAACTTTCCAATTTTGTTTTTTCTTTTTTTTTTTTGGTTTTGTTAAGGCAAACCTTATTTTAGTCCGAAATGATGAATGTATACATTCGTTTTAAATTGATAAAAACCACTTAAAAACAAAAATAAATATTGCCGGCCAAAAAAAAGTAATTAATATTTGAAACATGGATTAACAATGATGCAATAATTCTCATGTCGGCACTGTAGGTATCGTGGATCTTAAGAGTTTAACTCAGTCAAACCTTTGAATGTTGACTTTTTCATCGGTCCTAACTCCTCTCCGTTACATTTCTAATTTCATCTGGAAGATTGAAATGAAAATGACCATTGGACAAAAAAGCGAATAAGCTAAATTGACTTCTTTTTTTTTTTGTTGAAAAGAAACATTCAAAAATTTTGAAAAGGCCCAAATCCCAACCGTACAAAAATGAAAACTTCAACTCTTCGAATAACTATTAAATAAATAAACAAGTTATCACCCACCCAAAGACCAAAATCATCTAGCCACTATAAAAACATATCTACCTCAACATTTCTTCTATCAGAGAAACTCTCCAAAAACTATCACGAATTCCAAGACAATGTCTTCATTCTCTTCATCAAAATGCATCGTTTGGTTCCCTATCTTGGCCTTAACCATACAACTTTTCTCTATTCACAACGTCTTGTCTCAAAGCCAAAACAATGCGTTTCTCTTCCACAAGTGTACAGACATTGAAGGAAACTTCACGTCAAAGAGTCTGTACGAGTCAAATCTCAACAAAATCTTTCGTGATCTCTCTTACAGAATTTCATCCACCGGTTTTGCCGCCTCCTCCACTGGTAACACTCCGGACAAAGTCAATGGTTTGGCCCTTTGCCGCGGTGATGCCTCCTCTTCTGATTGCCACTCCTGTCTTGCCACCGCCATCCCCGAGGTAATCTAACAATAGCTACAGATATTTACACTCATAAAAGTTTTGGTTTTTATCAAGAAACAAAAAAAAAATTGTTTTGGATGTATCTTAGCAATATATAATAAGATATTTTGACCAAAATAAAAAAATTCTACAGTGACCAAAAAAAAAAATTCTACAGTCTTCGTTCACAAGTGATTTACATTTTCAATGAAATATTATTGTTAATATTTAACTTGTATTTTTAAAACTAGGATTTGTTAACTAACGATTGGTTATGAACTTTTTATTAGGAAACGTTAATTCTATTGATAAATTAAGAAAATCTTAAATGTTGGAAGGGAAAGAGTATTTATTATTTATTATACTATCGAATTCACGTGACAGATAAGTCGGAGATGTCCAAACAACAAAGCGGGAATAATATGGTACGACAACTGCCTTGTCAAGTATTCCTCGACCAATTTCTTCGGCAATATCGACTATGAGAATAGGTTCTATTTGTACAACGTCAATAACGTGAGCGATCCAACATCGTTTAACACGCAGACGAAAGCTCTTTTAACCGATCTTACGATGAAAGCGACTGCTGGAGACAATCAGAAGTTGTTTGCAACAGGAAAGAAGAGTCTTGGGAATACGAAGTTGTATGGACTGGTGCAATGTACAAGGGACTTGAAGAGTGAGACTTGTAAGGCGTGTTTGGATGGGATTATTGGGGAAATTCCTAATTGTTGCGACGGTAAAGAAGGAGGGAGAGTTGTGGGTGGGAGCTGTAACTTTAGATATGAGATTTACCCTTTTGTTAACATTGCTTGATATTGATGATTAGAGGTGCAAATTAAAATGGGTCCAAAGCCAAATATATTGGGTTTTGTTGTTTGTATAATGTGTTGAGCTAATAAAATGAAATCTCCTCTTTGTGGGTTGTTTGATCTATAAATAAAATAAACATATTCGGTTGCCCATGTTTTGAAAGCTTCTTCTAAAACTTCTACTTTATAGACATAATCATATTTAGAGTTACATGTTATTGCTACTTTTATGTAACGGTTCAACCCACAGAAGTCTAGACCAATACGACTTTTGTGCTCATAATGAAATGTTCAACTATTTCAAACGGAAATCTATTTATCACTAGCTAAAATATTAGTATTTGATAGTATTAAAAGTTTAAAACCACATAACTTTCCATTTTTTTGTGGCAAACTTTTTTAAAATTAATAAATGCAAATGATTGTAAATATGACCGAAACACTATTTATTTATTTTTGGAAAAGTCATCTCGGTTTTCTATAAGTATACGTTTTTTTCTTCTTCTTCAGTTAAAAATTTGGTTGTATTGTTTTTTTTTTTTTGTTAAAAATATTTGGCTGTATTGATGTGCTATAAAAGATGTATACATCATTGCTGATTGGAATGTTGTTGACTAAAGACTTCAATCGTCAACGGATAAACTAATTAAGGAGAAGATATTGGTCACATGTGCAATGCTGAATCAGTGCGATGAAGACAGGTCAACGAAGGAGGAGAACTACGTTGCTCCTTTGCTTCCTCCCAATCCCTTTGTTTGTGCGTAAGCGGCGACCACCACAAACGGTCCACACCACGCCCCATATTACGCAAAATATCTTGAAAACTCATAATTTTCAGACAAATAATACACTCAGAAACAAAAAATGTATTCAAGATAAAGATACACATATTGGAAGTCTATAATAACATATTAGCAACAAATTATACAGAAAAAAAAACAAATAAGAACTTTATCGAGAGCTAGGACCTATGTTTTTTAATACTTCACATAACATAAATGACGTCTAGAGGACTTCTAATTAAGATTTACTCACATAAATTATGAATTTTTGTTGTCCTCCATTTTTCAAAGATGGAAGCCTATTCACACTTCTTTATCTGTATACTATATATATACACAAAGTTTGACTTAAATTACTATATAATTATGTTGAGTGATAAGGTTGCTCGCACTTCACGAGTCCTAAGCAAAGGGATTGGTCAACAGAGATAATCGCATGTGAATCTTTTAAAATAAGCATAAAATCAAGTTTTTGATTTTCATTGAATTTTAAACTCATGATTTGTCTTCTCTAGCTAGATATTTAATGGTTAAGAGAGGCTGATCTTTGGTTAGCAACTAGATCTGACCCATAATCTCAAATTAGCTTGTTTTCTGTTATAGTATCCGAACTCATAACCCTAAACAAAATCAATTGGGTGGCCAGCTTAGCTATGGTCAGTTTAACATTTTAAGAGTTAAAAGCGAATTTAACAGAATTTGATGTCTGTAAATTTCAAAAAATTCAATGCATTTTATATCAAATAAATTTTGTTTACATAGGTATTTTTAATAGACAAACTAAAACAATTATACAAATTATTCGTTAAATTTTTAAAATTCCTTTTGTTCAAACTTTAAAAGAGTAACATATTTTTTGGAATTTAAAACATTTTAGAATACTAAACGATATTATGATTATCATATTTAAATATTATGATTATCATATTTAAAACATTTTAGAATACTAAACGATAGGAACAAGAAGAACATTATCTAAGAAGAAATAAAAAAAAATGAAAAGTAAGAAAAATCGGATGGTACATTTAAGGTATGAACCCAAGTGTGGACTCTAAGAAAAGCTCGACCTTTTTAAGCCCACCTATATATATACTTATTACCTTAGGAATACCATGTGAAAAGCAACAATGTAACTAAAGTCAGCCCAAAAGATTATAAGAAGATTCAGTGTCCCAAATAATAGCCGATTCCAACGATTGAAAGCGTCGTCACATCGAAAACAGATTTAATTTGTTCAAAGCTTTTTGTATTCTTTACTTTTTCTCTGTAATAATTGTTAAATTAATGTTTTGATTTGGACCCATTTATTAAAGCCCACACAATACAATATTTTCTTGTCGTGGAACTGGCCCATATTAAAACATTTTTGGTAAGTTTGTGCTTCATTTACCGAAATATATTGGTTCATTAAATAAAGGCTTGAAGTTCAGAGAATCAGAGACACTGTTAAAGTGTTAATGTACCAACATCAACCAGATTTGTTAGATGCAAATTTATATTTAACATGTAAACAACAACAAAAAAGATAAAGGAAAGCAAAACAGTCAAATTAAAGAATGAAACAGGGTACGGAACTTTAAATTTTTTACAAGATTTTGTAAAGACGAAGGGTCAAAATTAGTCAGACAATTTTCATGGGATTCTTAACCCATTGACCCACCTTTTGTCTCTTGCCCTCTCTACTCACTCTTGTTTTCACAGTTACAAACATTTAAACTATTTCAACGAATAATAATGTAACAATTATAGAATAAAAAAAAAGAGATTTGACTAATGTTTGAGACAATAATACTCTCTTTTAATTAACGTAGAAGTTAAAACAAACATACACTTAACTTAAAACAAAATTCATTTCTTTGTCATTAATCCTATGATAATGATAGATATGGACAACTCACTCTCCCATAAGATCATTGCAATTAGTTTAAAAAAAAAAAAAAGAGTTTAACATACAATTCAATCTGATCGGTGAAGTCACATAAGATTAATGAAAATTAAAATAAAGTTTCAACTTGAATTAAAGATCAATGATTAGAGAATATGATCTAATTAGAAACATACAAACAAATCAAGTTTAATGAACAAGAAATTGAAGAAAAAAATGGCGGAATTTACAATCTTTAATCGTTGACTAGTTTAGCATGCAAAGGAGCAGGAATGTTGACAATAGAGCTCGGCGGATTTAACGGTGGAGATGCCGATACTGGCGATGGAGGCGGTGGTGGTATTGCAATCTCAGTAGTAGGCGGAGGAGGTGCGGTGTTTGCATCCGGATCCGGCGGAGGAGGTGAGAATTGCGGCGGAGGAATTGGATTCAGATTAGGTGATGACGGAGGAGGTGGATTCGGGTTAATTACGATCGGCGCCGGTGGATTTGGGGAAGTTGGAGTAGATGGATTTGGTGGTGATAATGATGATGATGAGTCGGGTGGAGTTGGCGGAGAAGATCCGAGAACAGGCGGGTTCGGGTTTGGATTCAGATTCGGGTTAGAGTTAGGAAATGGAGTTATAAAAGGAGAAGAAGAAGAAGTAGAATCGGCGGAGGATGAACAATAGTTACCGGAGCAGTGGTGAGAGTGACGGCGGAGGATACCGAAGACAACGACGAGGCCAATGACGACGATGACGGTGACGATGAAAATGAAAATCTTGGTGGCTTTTCCGACATAGCAGAGCATTGTGAGATTTGGGATATTCAGAAAAAAGATCGGAACAAAAATTTCTGTGGTTTTTTTTTTTTTTTTTGAGATGTTTTGTTTTGGTGTTTTATTTTATTTTATTTTTATTTTGTGAATGAGTTTAGATTACAGATGGGATTTGGATCTCTTTTTCGCCTTCTTTATTTTCACTGTAGTTTTATTTATTTTTGTTTGTCTTTTTTTTTTTAACTTGGTTAAATCGAGGGGGTAAAGAGACATGCCGATGGTGGGAATAAAAAGCTAGGATGGCCACGTGAAAGCCAACATTGGCTCATATAGTAGAATTTTTATAAATTAATATTTAATAAATTAATACACTATAAATTAATAAAATTTGTTTATCTTAAGTCGGGCCGGTATAAAAATAAACATAATTTAATAAAATAATAATTTTTTTAAAAATTTCTATGTAAATATATGGTTCCGTTAATAACATAAATTAATAATCATGTTAATTTATATATATATATATATATATTTATAAAGATAATATAATTTTATATTTATAAATTTATGTTAGAATTCATAAATAACTTTTCTTATATAAGAAAATATTATGTTATATTTTAAACTATTTTATTGTTATAGCGTAAATAAAATTTTCATAAAATAAAGTAAACTTTTGTATAAGTTTTTAAATTCTAAATATGCATAATTTTTATTTCAATAGTCGTATAACCTTTTTAAATACAACAGTTAATGTTATTAATCATAAATTTAATTTATGTTAGTTATTTATATAAGTGAATTTATCTATAATCTTTGTTATTTATTATCAAAATAATTTGATTTTCTTTTAAATTTTAAATTTTCAAATCCAAAACTATTAAAATTTATAACATCCAATCCATTAATTTTATTTAGATTAAAATTTTTAATTTATTTATTTTAAATTTTTAACAAATGTTTTATAAATTAATAAATATTAATTTATAGTATAAAATATTATTTATTAATTTATAAATAAATTAATATAAATATAAATTAATAAAATATCATGGTCATTGTAATTATTGTTTTAGCTTGTAGAATAAATTTGTTCCTCTTTTTCTTTTAGTTACCACTAGAGTGAACCCGCGCGGTTATTAGTTTCTCATAAATATTTTGTTTAAAAAAATTTTAAATGTTATTTTCTCTAAAGTGTTTTATCGTCGTTTCTGTTTATTTTAAATTTCATTACATAGTTAGCATGTAAATTTTTATCACAGTAAATAGTCATATATCAAAATAAATGTCTATTTTCGCTAAGCAAATAAAACAACAAACAAAGATTTTCGATGAAACAATCTCACTGAATTCTTGAGTTATTCTCTTAGTTTGTATAAAAAAATCTTTAAACCATTAGTATATATCTACAATATAATTTGTCATGAATGTTATACCGCCTTTGACTCGGTGTCGATGAATCGGACTTAGCCGAATAAGCATGATTTGCTAGTTGCTACTTAGTGTAAATTTTTTATATCACAAATAAATGTTCATTTCTTTTTCCAATTTGTTTGTCCAACTCAAAATAAACAATCTAAGAAAATAAACGAAGGTAACATTTTTTTCAAAAAAAAAGAAGAATCGATGTTCTTCTTGTGCCCATGGAATTCCTTTTCTCCTCTCTTGTTCAGCTCTAGATTCACTTTTTCCTCCTCCCACTGGAACTATTTTTTCTGGAGATTATATGATTTGGCTTCTCCAATTATCTAGGAATGACAAGGTTTGTTTACGTGAGATTATATACAGAATTGTGATCAATCAAATATTGCAAAGTCCTGGTATCTATTACCAGTCAGAATTGGATCATAACGGGATTTCGGTCACAACATCTAAGCTGTTGTAAGACAAGATCCTCTTCATAAACTCTGGGAAGCTGCTTCGTATTTGTCTTTATGCATCGAATGAAGTGAGGACTTGTGTTCTCTAACTTGTTCATCAACTTGAAAGTTTACCCTGTAAGAGATAATTAAACATGAGATATGTAATATGAGATGAGGAAGATTACAACAGACTGAAACTGCAGGATTCAAGCATGTTTGCCTTGAATTTCGTTCCAACAGTTTGGTTTCGGAGTCCGATAACATAAGCGGTTTCTGAGATTTGTCACAAATTTTAGTAGAAAACAATTTCAGCAAGTGGCCCAAGATGATAAAAGATTGATAAGATCAGCTGGCAATGGATCCTTGTTCTTCTCCAGAAACCCATTTGTATCATAAAGAACCTGTAAACAAAATCATCATTCGAAATATAACCCATAAGTACAAACTGAACTCTCCGACATATAAACTCATTCAGCATGCAGAGTCTTTTAAAAAAATTTAGAAGAGAAATCAGTATCTTTAACCAATTCCAAAATCTCATCTTCTCTTTTATTCTCTTTTGTTTTCGATACATAATGTTATGGAATACCATGCCTCTCAAGAAACTGCATAACGTGTTTTGGAGCTCTTTCATGATTACCATTAACACAAAAACATCTCAGCAACATAAAAATTAAACATCCAAGTTACTAAATATATATGCTTTCCTAATACATAGATTCAGTCCGATGGAAAAAAAAAAACAATTAGCTCACCTTATCACACAACTTATATTCACAGAGAATCCTGCCATCTATGCAACATATTTGACAAGACAATGATCATGTATAAAATACTTTTAAGCAGGATACAAAGAGTAGAAAACGTAAAAAAATGAGGTTTCTAACATTTCAGTACCTGTTTTGAAAGTAAAATAGCTATCTTATACTTGGGATCTATAGAAGACATACACACAATAAAAGTTCATAGCACCAAATGCTTGTGCAATAGTTTGAAAATCCTCATCGAAAGTCATGAAGAGATAATTCAAAATCTGTAAATCTATAATCAGATCGTTTCGAAACAGAGCAACGACATAAACAAACTAAAATAAAACTCGAAATAAACCCTGAAGAAGAAAATTAAATCACAAACCGTTTTTCATTTTCCTTTTCAGTACTAACATGACTTACATATATGGAATCAGAATTTGGGGAAAATGTAAGTGTAAATTTTATACCTCAATCTTGTCCTTATGGAACTGAAAATCGTTCAAGCGTTTTAATGGTCTTCTCCATCTATGATTTCTGAAATGCATGGGAAAAAAAATCAGAATCAGATCCGAAAAGATTACTCGGTTGAATCAATAACCAAATCTTGAGCAAGACGGACAACATCGTTCTCTATTTTCTTCAATAGTTGCAGACCTTATCACCAATCTAAAAATTGCCAAACAATAACATACAGAGATACTGCTACTAAACGATACGAATAACGAAATCAGATTAGAGAACTCCGAAAACCCTAATACTCCACATTTGAGAAGAGGAGGCGGTGATGTTTCGCTTTCCATTTGAGTTTCGATTTGCAAACCGAGAATCAGTGAGAGAAGAGGCGGTGGTGTTTGCCTTTCGATTAGAATTTTAAAAGTACATGTGTCAATCATTTCTGCCTGAACATGCATATGAGAAGGAGAATCTTGATTAGATTCGGGAGAGACATAGAGAAACGGAAAATTTTTCATTTCAGAGAAGATGAAAGCAGAACGGAGAAGAGACCAAAGGAAGCGAAGAGTTTTGTATTTAAGAGAATTTGTTGAGAATTGATTGGAGTAAATTTACGATTCAAGAGACATAAAAGATGGAAGTGATTATTGTGATGACTATTTATCCTGAGATGAAAGAGGGAGACTAAAAGCTTAGAAACCGTACAAGTCTTAGAAGTCAGAAGTCGGAACTCAGATCGGTTAAACGGAAGAGACCGAAAGAAAAAAAAAATTGATTAGCCAAGATGATGTCGTTTTGGTTAGGTAAGAATAAACGTTTTTTTTAGAAAGGACAGGTGTCAGCCTTTCATATGCTGACGTGTCAATCAGAGGGAGAGCTCCTTTCGTCTTTCATACATATATATATAACTAGGGGTTATCCCGCGGCGCTAAGCGCGGGATAGTTTTTATAATTTGATAAAATTGAATTATTTTTGTATTGTTTGTAAGAATATATTTTGAAAATTACGACTTGGTTGTTAAGTTTGATAGAATGGTTTTGAACTGATTGAAAAGTTTGCAATCAATTACTATCATTGGATTGGTTTAATATCATGTTCTTTTTTTATAAATATTGTTGTTGAGAGAGTTTTTTGGAGAGTTTTAAGGTTGTAGTTTTTTCTTTTTTTTTGGAGAGTAGTTGTTTTGGCGATTTTTTTATTTATAAAGGTAGTAGTTTTTTGGAGAGTTGTTTAAGTAAATAGTTTCCCAAGAAACTACTCTGTCCCATTCTTGTTATTTTTCTTCTATTAGACCATAGAAAGATTATAGATGCTTTTGAGTTGAAGGAAAATGAGAGGGAGGAGGAAGTGGAAGACTAATTTGGTTATCAGTTATTTCCTTAAATTGAGCGATTCACATTATGTATTTTATTTCAGTTTATATACTTAACTATCTTCCATGTTTCATTGAAATAAATCAGGAACTCTATCTTTGATGTCTCTTACCATGTGTTTTCCAATAATTTATGCGTTTTCATGATTTATTGGGATAAGATCTTTGATGTTATTATGATGATATTGTAAGGAAATTTTGAAGTCAATATGAATAAATCTAAATCATACTACGTAAAATTGCTTACCCAGTCTTGCAATACTGATGAGATTCATAATATACTAATGAATAAAAAAAAAAATTGTATCTTTCTTTCCTACTTAATAAGGTATTATGAGCTAGATTCTTCTCACACATCTCCTTCTCCAAACCTCTGGACTCATCAACCATCCTCTACACTTCAGTCTCTTCATTCACTTGACGTCTCCTCAAGGAATAAAATTTCCTCTTTATCTATATCTTTATGCTCAGAGTTCAAAGTCTGATAAACCATTTTACTCAAACCCTTAAGAAACAAAGCAGAGATCCAAGGTGGGTCTTGCATAAACAACCTCCTCCGACCAGAAAGTCCATTCCTATCAACTGGATTTTCAAGTTCCTCAATCAAGCTTGCTCCTTTAGTGGCTCCAGCGTATGTAGAGTCATGATTCTCGAAGCTTTCAATAAGCTCCTTTAATTATCATTTTTTCTGATAAATGAAACACAAATTTATGCTAAAACGAAAGAAAAAGTGTGAGATGCTACGACAATGAATACAAAATTTGAAGGGGTTTTGGTTTGTTTAGCGCATAACCATTGCCTTGATGTCTGAAGATCATCTTCTATGCTCATTGGGACATGCCATGTTCCATCTTCAGACTCCTGCATCATTCATCAATCATCATCATTATGCAAAGTGCAGACAATAACCTTTAAGATGGACATAGAAATCGAGTGTAGACCTGTATAATAATGGAGTATGGTGGTGGCATATGTAGTGTGAGTCCATCTTCTCTTGAGACAGATATTCGAACCTGCAACATTGAAACCAAATACATATCTTAAGCTTATACATATATTACATAGATACAGATTCATATATTATATGTACCTGATGCTTCTCTTTCCAGCTTGGGAAGAAACTATTTCCTAGTAACTGGAAGAGATGGTCTCTTTGAAATGGCAGATGCCGAGGCGCTTGGATTTGCCATGATTTGTTTATTTCGGGGTTTTTTTTTGTGTGGTTTTCCTGGGATTAGTAGAGGGCAGATTATATAAGATTGGGTAAGGGATGCCATGAATCGATTGAAGTGGATATTAAGACTATTGAATTGTGAAGAAGTTGTGGAGAATTAAACGTAGCAGGAGGTGGTGCAGCCGTTTCGGAATAGATGACGTTCGATTTCACCCTCGATGCCACATGATAATGCAAAGAAGTTTTTTTTTTTCAATAGCTGTATTTGGGCTGCACCGATAGTAGATGTATTAGAGATTTGGGCCATGTTACATTGTTACGTGGTTTTTAAAGGCTTTTTATTGGTGAGTTTAGTAGTAGATAGATTAATGAAAATAAAATGTAAAATTCTATTTTAAAGGCCACGTGGCAGTGTTAGAGTTCTTATAAAACATTTTTTTTTCTGATGTGAAGGCATGAAGAGGCCCGCCCCAAAATTCTCCTTTTATATATAAGAGATTTACCAATATTGAATCTGAAAAAGTATCCACGTCAGCTCGTTAATATTTGCATAAACAGATAAAAGATTGATAAAAGAAAACCAAAATACACACACAAATGGCTAAGCAAAAGTATTGAACATTAGATTTTTCAACAAAGAAAAAAAAAGCATTGAACATTAATCAATATATATTAAGAACAATATTAATTATGCACTTATTATTACTCATACACACTTGCTTGCACAATTCTTTAGGGATTTTTCTCAGTAAAATAGACAACTTCCTAGTAGATAGGTGATTTTCAGCTCTATACTTTGGTTCAGAGCATAAATTTGGCTCTGTTTTGCCTTAGTGTCTATTTTGGTTAAGGCAACAGTTTTTTTATTTTAACACTTTGATCAAATTCAAAAATTCTTTAGAAAAAAAAAACAGAAGGAGAAAGTGCACGATGGAGAGAAAGTCGATGAACCTGAGCTTAGGAAAGAGGCAAAAGAGAGAAGATGAAACAAAAGAGTTCTTGCTTTTGGTTTTAAGCCGGTTAATGATTGGATTTGTTCTTAAGAAAACAAGGATATACATAAGCAAATTAAAGTAAAAAACACAATTATTAAACGCATAAAACAGAGTAGTCTAGTAGAGAGATCCATGCATGGTAGATAATCATAATAGATATCCTAAAAATAGTTAAAGCTTAGATTTATTAGGCTGAGTGCTTGGTTACATAAACAACTTCAAACTCAGCCTGTACAGTCAAAGTATCTTCAACGTCCAAATAAGCCTCCCGAAGTTTGGCTAAAGACAACCATCGACTGAAACCCCACCCTTTGTTCGATTTCGTATACCAGTTGTTAACTACAAGAAAAAAAAGAATGAATGTGAAGCAAATTAGTTAAAGGACTTAAAATTAGAAAATTCTATATTCATCATACAAGTTAAGTGAAGAACGGATCAGAACTAACAAATAAACACTACGAAATAGTACCATCAATAGTTTTTTTTGACATACTTGTTTGTGTGTAGTGATTGGATCCACGCGGGTCTATAACCTGCAGACGAGCTCGCGCGTATATCTTTTCATCCGCTTTTAAGGTGTCACTGCCATCTAAATACAGATAAATGGATAGCCACTTGCCATCTGTTCTAGAGTCTCCCTTTGGATACAACCTCATATTCCTATAAAATATTATGTGTACACTTGTTAGCAGTTACCACTTACCACTGATGGACACACATATATACATATAGAAAAAAAAAAGTTGTTATAGACGACCCACCATTTTCTTCCTCCCATGGAAATGTTATTTGATCGGTAAGAATTCTCTTTCAGCACCGAGAAATCTTTAATCTGTTGAAAGTTAAACTTGATTTTGGATCAAGTTTGATTATTGGATCAATTATCCAATAATTATCATTTTGGGCCAAATCTAAATTCTAGAGTTTTCTCTAGAAATATCAACACCTCCACCTCCTTAAAAAGTTCTAGAATCATTCACACACTTCTCCACCTCTTTAAAGATAAAAATCTAAATATTTACATAGAATTATCTAGAATTAAGATTAAAATATTTGAGATATTTTGTAATGTGGAGGCTATAAATACCTCCTCCCCCTTCTCATTTGTAATGAAGTTAAATTAACAAGTGAGTAATAAGAAAGAGTTGAAAAATAAATCAAAGCCTTCCATTACCTACATTTCTCTTCTAAATACTTAAACACTTTCTCCATCATCATCTTATAAGTTTTTTTTTCCCAACATAATCCTCCATGTAAACTTGGGAAGAGAGAGTTTATCATCAAAAGATACGACTTCCCATTTGGTAAAGGGTGAAGCAATCATCATATCAACACCAAACTCACATTGTTCTCCCTCGAACATGTATCCATCTTTAGGGTCATTGAATGTCTCAAGTTCCAGCACTTGTGATAATCCCCATACAGTTCTTAGTGCATTGAACCGCTTTACTTCGACATCTACATGTTTATATTCATATACACATTACTGATTAAATATATATAGAGAGATCGAGAGAGGGAGAGAGAGTATAGGCTATGTATAACTAACCTTGTATAGAAAAGTATTTGTTTTCTTTCTTGTTGTAGACAAAGAACGTGAGATATGCAAACACCTCCGTTGGTGGTGTGGATATGTTATCAAATTCCACATACATTGAAATCAATCCGCTTCCATTGTCTTTTTTATTTCCTTTTGGGTATATAACCAATCTCCTAAAAATATTTTACAGAAGCACAATGTAAGCATACTATATATGTTTATAATGATGAAAGATGTAATGAGTTTATAACAAGATCACATACCAGTTGTATCCACCGGACAAGAACCAACGGGATTCGTATTTGTCAAGAGTAAACAGAGAAAGTTTGGTGATCTTGAGGGAATAAGAAGAAGGAGGATGCTGTCTCCAGTTCTTCACAGTTTTAGAATCTGGTGCTACTGAACCCATTCCGTACGTGTTGCAACCTTAGAGAGCCTGAAGATTATTATGAATTATGAAAAACGAGGTAGTTTGAGCTTTTTCATAAGCATCAAAAGTTCTGAGCTTTTTTCATAGAAAGAGAACCATAACCTACTTCATCTAAATAGCAGAGCAAGCAAAGGTTTAGAGAAAATGAAATTTCTAATCGGATAAAGCCAGGAAATTATCAAGAATTAAATAGAAATGAAAGGAGAAAAGGGAAGAAATGAGAGAGAAAGAGATACGTTGTTTTGAGCCAACCCCTCCGAATAAATGTGTTGAATAATCTTCTTTTACAGCTCAGCTAAATAGCATAACGACAAACGACAAGAGCATTAAACTCTCATTATTTAAATAGATAAATAGAAGACTCTTGTGCAAGTAGAGTGTCCTTTCAGCTGTCTCCTTAATTTCCTCTTGTTACGTTGTATTCTAGCCACTTTTATTGAATTGAATCTTCTTTCATCTCTTAGTATCTCTGGCCTTTCCTCCCCATCTTTGCTAATGGCACTGCAAGTGTATCACACTTATACACACACAAAAAACCATAAAATGTAAATGAGTATTGGCCTCCTAAACTTTAGTTTCGGGTATTCGGATATTATCCAGAACCGAACCAATATTCATAGATCTTGTAGGAATTTATTGGTAATTTGAGTATAACCGAATCCGATCGAAACCACTTTTTTTTTGGGTCGGTTCTAGTTCAAATAAGGATATTGTGCCTATGACGCTACTTAATTCTAGGGTTTGATAGTAATAAACTAATAATACATACTTAAATGTGGGGATTATTATTTAGAGAGAATCATTCATCAACTACAAAACTCATAACTTTTTTGAAATTGTTTTCGTATATCAAAATTATTATCAGTACACAAACATATTTACATAAATTTCATTGATTTTATCCATTTAGATTTAATAATTGACAAACATGGGTTGAACAAAGGGTCATATATTTCAGAGATTTTATCAGATTTTTCAAACTCTTTATTTTTTCCAAACTCCTTGTAGTGCAAACTCCTTTGTTCTTTTTCTTTTTTGTAAATGAAAGTATTATAATGAAATTGCAGCAAAGATTGCTCAATCCACCACTAGTTTCCTCTATGAAGCAAGCACTACACTTTTTTTTATATAGAAAAAGATAAATATTCAAATTCCTTATCTATGAAAACAAAGAAAAGGTGAAACATAAACATATGAGTGTCTACAGTAGTAATAGAATCGGTTGAAAATAACAATAAAAAAATCAAATAGCTCAATAGAAGCAATTAATATTTGTTTTTTACTAACACAGCCATTATATTGTAAGTACCATAATCGATATATGGTACATAATTGTTTTTTTTTTCCTAAATCAAACTTTAGATACTGGGAGAGTAATTGCTGGAAGAAACAACAGAAATTTCAGTGTCTATATTCAAAGATCCCTCCGCGTCCAAGTAATCCCCGAGTTTATCTAAAGGCGCAAATTCACTCCAACCAAAGCCGTTATTTACTGCAAGAAGAAAGTGGAATATATATATATATATACATATATATACACACATATATATATATATAAGCATGCATCTTAATTAGATGCCATATGAACATTATTAATCTGTAGTTTCACAAACCAATGAAGAGTAAAACAAAACAAAACAAAACAAAAAAGCCTATAAGATGATGATGTAAGTAATGTTTTATCACTTACTTTTCCTAGCGATGTGAGTGGTTCCACGAGGATCTACAAGTCTAAAATGTACTCGCGTGTAGATTTTCTCATCTTCGTTTAGTGTCTCATAGTACACTGTATACAGATAAATGGATATTGATTTGCCTTTTTCTCTAGTATCGCCCCTTCGATGCAGCTCCAAAAACCTATATATAGAACAATATTTGAACAAATATTAATATTAGATGCGTATGTTTGTGCATATATACTAATATTACTCAAACCAAACAATTGTTCTTAGACTCCTCACCATTGCTTTCCTCGTATAGTAAACTTGTCTGAATCATAAAAAAACTCTTTTAACTCATTAAATTTCTTGAGTCCACAAGAACTTGGGATTGGGGATTTTCTGATTAAAGGAGACGACTTCCCATTTGGTAAGGGATGGAGCAACCAATACATCAACACCAAATTCGCATTGAAGATATATCCATTTTTAGGGTCATTGAAAGTTTCAAGCGAAAGCACTTGAGACAATCCCCACACCCTTCTTAATGCATTGAAACGCTTCAGTTCTGTATCTATGATAGTGTACACGTATCTAGTTGATGAGTAAAGAAAAAGAAAAATAAATGTTCACATAAAGAAAACTAACTACTAAATGGAAAAGATTTTTACCAATATAAATATATTGAATATAAAAATGTGATCATTGCGTATATTAGATTTAGATAGACAAACCTTTCATAGTAAAGTACTTGTCTGTTTTCTTGTTGTAGACAAAGAAGATGAGATAACAAGAAAGTTTTTTGTATAGGCATATTGTTTGGCGGCCCATGGGCCAGAGGTTAAATAATCAAAAGTTAAGTATATCCCACTAGAAAACACACACTTGATCATCATATATATATACTCTCTTACCTTTGCTTCTTATCCCTAATTATAATCGTGTTTGGGTCTCTCTCTCTCTCTCTCAAGGTGCAAAAGAATATCGAAATCAGAAAAGTACTCAAGCATAGCAACACATTCTACAATGACGAACAAGTTCGCAGATCGTCTTCCTTCTACCTATACCATGAAGATCCAAAGCCTCTCTCAACTCAAGGAACTCTACCCTAGTTCTGAATACAAATCCCTTAGAGCATCATTATTGTAGAAACCCATATGGGTTTCTTAACTAGTATTTAAATATAAATTTAAAGTTAAGAAACTGTGTTTAAAAACTTTAGTTTTTGCTTTTTTATTGGTAGAACCCTAATGAGGTTCTTAAAAAAAAAATTAAATTTTTTTTAAATAAAAATTATTTTATTAATCTAAAATTGGTTCATAAAAATATTACATTTGAAACATATATTTTGAAAAATAAAAGCAAAACAATATTCAATTATAATCTTGATCAAAACTGTCATTGCTTGAAGTGGATAAAGAACCAGAATCTTGTATTGGAGCATCTATTGGTTGGTTGGTTTTCTGATCAACTTGAGATTCATGTGAATCTTGAGTAGAAGATTGTAGCTCCTGTGTGCACTGTAACAAAATAATAGTAGAAAGTTGCAGAAGCTTTGAAGAGCACTAAACCAATACAAAAAGATAACAAAAGGTAGAGAAGACTGTTATAGACGAATTGACCGTTCTTCATTACTGCTGAATGTAAAGTGAATGCATCTTTCAAGCAGAATTGCTCTCATTTAAACCACTGCAGTGCATAGTGCTCAACATCTTGGCCAGTTTGTGTCAAATTTTAAACCAAACTTTGATACTAAACCTGAATAACACAAGAAAAAAAATAAACATTTAGTCATAGGCCATAGTTTCTCTTCACTAATAGTTTCGAGATAGTATCCCAATACTCCACAAACAGTTAAAACAGTACAATATAGCATTCTGATATACCGAGACCTGCAGCTGAAATAATCAGTAGAAACCCATAGCCATAAACCAAATGTCACCCTAGCAATCCACAATTATATGCATATCTCAAGAGAGCATTGGCTCCAGATGGAACATGAACAATGTGGATGCCATAATGCATTATAATGTTAGCAATGCATAATATAAGGAAGGTCAAGAAGATTAAGAAGGAAGTGATGGACATACCCAAAGGAGATCATAGTAACTGAAGGGGAAAACAGAGAAGAGATTTGCGTAAAGATTCCTTTCTTTGACATGTGGAAGCCCTTTGTACATGATCAACACTGCAGAAACATGGTCAAAGTTAAAAAGAATAACTTTGGCTTCAGAGCAATACATAATAAACTTTAAAGCAGTCACATTCACCCACTAGTCCTGTGATACGGAGGATTGTTTCAGTTCATAACAATTGATCTGATCATCTGCATCCAAATCCATCACTCAGCTAGTTGTATATAACATCATTGTTCTACTTAGACCGTTCTACATTGATTTTAATAAACTCTCTCTCTCACACAATCTACTTCTAATTACTGCAAATGTAAGTTCAAAGGTCTTTGCTAACATTTTCTACTGAGAGTTTCTTGTTGGCTATTCAACAAGTCAACAAAATTTGAGGGCTGAGGATATGAATATGTAAAGGACATATCCATTTGAGAACTGAGAAAGAAGGAATTTGTTTCAAACATGAAAGGAAGGTGAAGAAGCATTGGCTATTTAAAGAAGATCATAGAAACATATCTTCTGTAAAGAAGATCAAAGACAATTAACGCATTGAACACCTATCTAACCACATCGAGAAGACATAAACCTAACTAAGAGTATTCAAAACTAACCACATCTACAAGACTTAAACCTAACTAAGAGCAATCAAAACCTATATAACCAAGCCTTTATTACAATTATCTAACCTGTGTCATTGATGATGGTTTGGCAATCTTCAATTTCAACAATTCCACCACCACTGGACCCGAATTGTACACCTAAACTATATCGCTTAAACTTACTAGAGAAGAAGAATAATATGAATCGAAGTGAAGAAGAAGAAGAACAGAACTGAAGATGAAGCGAACAAGAATGGAATTGAAGAAGAACCGATTTGAAGAAGAATTCACCGACCATCGAAGAATCGAGCAACAGAAGAAGAGAATTTTTTTTTTTTGGGGGTTGAAGAAGAAACGAATTGAAGAGTAACACGTGGACGTTAAGAACCATTTCTTAAGTTTCCAATTTAAGAACCGTTTCTTAATCAATAAATAATTAAATTAATTAACAAAAATCATAAGAACCCCACTTTAGATACCGCGATAATGATGCTCTTAATTTCTCTTCCGGTAGATACAACTGGTACACTTTAAGGGCCCTAATTGGATACATATATACAACTTTTTTTTCGAAAAAAAAGTAGTAAACTAATATGTTTCATTATTGTGTAAAAATCAGAAGACTCATTGTATACCCAACAGGAAACGATAAGGACAACGGCAACGGATTTATTTCAATGTATGTTGAATTAGATTGCACAAGCCTTGCCACATCCACAGTTTTTGCATATCTCACCTTCTTCGTCTACAATAAGAAAGAAAATAAATACTTCACTATTCAAGGTTCGTACCGTCGTACCTCTGTTGTTATATATATATATATATATATATATATATAATATATATATATATAATATATATATATGTTTATTAGGAATGTGACCTAACTTATCCCAAAAGTTTGCTTATTAGTTAAGGGTTGCCACATCCTATATATATTGTCCAAAGATCTTTATTCCAAGCAATGTGAAACATTTTAGACTCTAATAATGTGTGTATTTATGTTTATTGATGGAATATATTTATCATCCAGATGTTGAAGGGAAACAGTTCAATGCACTAAGACCGGTGTGGGGATTTGCGCAAGTGCTTCCGCTTGATACATTCAATGATCCTAAAAACGGATATGTCTTCGAGGGAGATCAATGTGAGTTTGGTGTTGATGTGATTATTCCACTAACCAATTTTGAAGTTGTCTCTTTCTCTCAAAAACTCTCGAGTCCAAAGTTCTCTTGGACGGTCAACAAATTCTCTAAGTTGAAAGATCAGTGCTATGTATCAGACAAGTTCTTAATGGGTGGAAGAAATTGGTGAGTAAATATAAACCATAAACCATATAAAATTGTTACTTTTTTTTTTGTCTAGAATAACATCGATCATTATGTATATAATAACGATTGTAATGTTTTCGTAGGGTTTTAAAGTTGTATCCCAAGGGCTACAATACAACATATTCCAAATATTTATCCATCCATCTGTATTTAGCTGATTGTGAAACAATGAAGGCCGGTGAGAAGATTAACGCGCGAGGTGATGTTCGAGTTCTCGACCCATTTGGACACCTTCACGTGATAGAAAACCGTAAGTTAAAAAACATTTGATGAGATTAATTAATACTACTAAGTTAAATATTCATTAGAGATTACATTTTGTTTTATTTTAGTTAAAAACAGCCGGTACACTGATCGAATTAAAGGCTGGGGTTGGCAACAATTTATGTCTTTAGATAAACTTCGGGAGGCTTACTTAGACAAGGAGGGCACTTTGAAAATAGAGATCGAATTTGAAGTAGTTTCTACCACCAATTTCTCCCCATGAATATCATCTACAAGACTACAACACCACCATAATCCATTAGCTTTAAATTTAATTTTAGCTTTGTTTTTTTTTTCCTTAAAAACTCGTATAATAATAAGATATCACATTTGGCTATGTTGATTTGTTCATATTTTCGTTTGGTTTTGCTTTTATCTTCCTCTTTAAAACCGGTTAAATTTAAGATACTCTGTAAAACAAAATAAATAAATTGACACACACACCACCTTCTTCTGATAGAGACAATGTGTGTTATAAAGTTGATGGCAATGATGGATTGAAGGATGGATCATGCTCAAGTCAATCTGAATCTTCTTCATTGGATACGAAGTCTTTGTCTTTTGGTTTTCCAGAACTAATTTTGAATCAATCCGAATTCAACGCAAGCTTATGCGGATAAAAACTGAGCCTGACGGTATTGAGAAAGAGTTTTGGGTTCTGTAGGTTTGATTTCTGAAAATGAAGCTTCTGATAGAGACAATGTTATTGGAGAATGGAGATGAAAATAAATAGTTGAATACTTGCTTGCTTCTTCCATGAAACCTTGAGAATTTGAGTGATTTTTTTCTGGTTTGTTTTGGTTATGTGAGAACATTTTGATGTATTGTTGGGGATTTTGAATTTTGATGGAATCCTTTTATGTTTGGAACTTATTGTATTCATCAAATCTCTATGAAATGTTTAAGAAAATTCACAATTTTTTGCAAAAGTTCTTTTCAAGTTCATATAGATTATCATCAATCAATCCAAAACTTTTGTACATTGAACCTTAAATCAAAACAATGGCTTAAATACTAACTCATACCAAACTTCAACTTCACAGCCATTAACATAATATAGCTTCTATGATCAGTTCAGAAAACGAAAAGAAAAAAGCAAAAAAACAGAGTTAAGAAAGAAAGCTTCGATTTTTTTCTTTGTGTGGGTCTTCAATCATCATCACCGTCCATTGTTTCAGAAGTTTCTCAACATTGACTTGAGCGAAAGCAACTGTTCATAAGAGAAAACACAAACACCACGCGTGGCAAGCAAGTTTCGTGACCCCGGTGAATTCGCCAGAACCTGAAGAATCTGTTGCCGAGTAAGCGAGTTAAGCAAATCGGAATCTCCAACTTCTCCGACAGTATTGTAAACAGAGTCAAAAGGCATCCAACTCATAACATTGATCTGAGACTGAAGAAACTTTATGTATTTGTAAGATTCTTCTAAAACCATAGCCAAACTCATTTTGTTTTCCCAAGGCATGAGTTTCTCCAAAGACCTGATTTTATCAGAGATCTTCTTCCTTCTGGTAACATTGTTTTCCATTGGAGGAGATCCAGAGGTTGAAGATGAAGATGAGCCACGAATCTTACTACGTTTCACCGGCGGAGGAGAAAGAGATAGAAACAACGGCGGGTTCGTTATAGTCTCTTCGACGGAGGTGGTTGTTTCTTCGAGAGATTTGAGATCTGGTAACATGAAGAGCTGTTGAAACTGAGCTGCCTCGGTGAGATAATGACGGTTTAAGAGAGATAGAGATGAGTCGAGTAAGAACGAGTCAGCAACAGAGAGATGATTTGATTCCGGGAAGAAAGATTCGGCAGCGTTGAGTTTTTGTTGTTGAAGCAAGTCGGAGAAGGTGAAGTCGGAATGTGGAAATGGAGCTAAGGATTCGACTGGAGGTGAAGGAGGAGTGATGATTGAGTTTTTGTAATAGTCCATTGGTTTATACTCTTGAGGAAGTGGTGGTAAATCGGAGAGTGAATCAAATTCGTCCATTTTTTTCGGTGAAGAGAAGAAATGAGAACGAAGCGAGTCAGCTAGAGAGAGAGGAAGAAGAAGAGAATATAAAGAGAGGTGGACACGTGGGGATTTATGATTGGGTGGATAGAAAAAATAAAGAAATGATTTAAAAGAGGAAGACACGTGGAGTATGGTGATTGGGTGGGGGAGAGAGGGCGGCGATTTTTGTCGACTGTTGTTGCTCTCGTCTCGCCAGACAGTTTTTCAGGTTTGTACTGAATTAATCTTGACCGTTGGATCAAGATGTTACAGATCCCAGGGACAGGAATATTTGTCAGGTAGCGAAACAAATTCTGATTTTACGGATTTGGCCATCGTAATGATATTACTGAAAAGGTTTTGGGGGCATAGCCACGTGTTCGCACTGCTAAAGTTTATGGTAAATTAATTTGTAATGCTTTTTCCGTTACTTTATTCGTGAATTGTAACAAACAAATTGTTCCCAAAAAAAACTAAATAAATTTACAGAAAAATTAGAGTAATTCGCTTTTCATGTGGGATTTGAGAAAGAAGACCGTAACTAATAGCATCCGAGGAATATAAATTAGACTGAGCCTTGTGAATATTTCGTTTGTTATAAAAGTTATGAGAAACTAACTCAACGTTTTTAAACACTACCAAAATGAAAACATATATGTAGACTGTATATAATATACAAAAAGAATTTGAAGAAAGCGATGGCAGAGGTGAGAACTGAGAACGTGCTTTCTATAAAAAGTGAACCTGCTAAATAGAAGAGAGGGTTACTAAACTAGTCCACATTGCTTGTAAAATGGATCGTCTGTTTTGTAACCATTGTAATTAGTAAGTTTGTAACAGATCTTTAGTCTGAGACTCTTGAGTCCATTAAAAGTATGGACGTTGACCTTCTAAAACAACCCATTTTAGGGTCACGATTCTTCAGTCTGATGGCCAACAAAAATGATATAAAAAAAATTTAGTCCAAGTTCACTAGCAATAGCATCTTTTTATATGAGGTAACATGTGACTGAAAGGAATTGTTTTTTTATCACATTTCAACGGCACGACATCAGAAATTATATGTTTAACCCGAATGCAATGATTGTTATTGTTTGGGCTAGAGGCCCACTAAATATAGTTGTATCATTCGTTGGTGACAATATTACGAAACTTTTCTGTATTTGAGATTTGACATTTGTAATTTGTGTTCTCTAAATGCCTTTTCTGTCAATGCTCGAAATGCATTTTCTTCAGTTGAAAAAGAGTAAAATTGCAAATTTCTCAAAATCTTCTACAAAAATTAACCTTTTCAAAACAAAGTTAAATTATACACATAACATATTACGAGCATATGATAAAATTTTCGATGGAAACAATATATAACTACAGTGATCAAGTTACACATGAAAAGTGTCGCTAGACTTCTTTGCTCTGTCGCAGTCACAGCAACTTGCAAGAACATAGAGATCATTTTAAAATTGCAAAATTTCTCAAAATCTTCTACAAAAATTAACCTTTTCAAATTTGTAATTTCTGTGTTATTAGAGGGTTTAACAAATTAAATAAGCAACAGGTGGTTCATAAATGGATTGGACAATATGGTATTGAGTTTGGTGCTCTGTTGAAAACGAGAGTCAAAGCAAGGAAATCAGACCGTATTGTTGCACCAACTTTTAAGGATTGGTCAATGGTATCTAACTATGAGTTTCATAGATTGGGAAGAATCTGGGTGGTTTGGAGTAAGAAGGTGAAACTCAGAGTAGTGTTTAAGAGTGCACAAATCATTTTTTGTGCTATTGAGGTGGAGGATGGGGATGAATTTTTTTGCTCATTTATTTATGCATCAAACTTTGAGGAGGAACGTAAGCAGCTCTGGCGAGACATCACTCATCATCAAAATTCCGCATGGTTAAGAGGGAAACCATGACATCACTCAAACTCCAGCTTTTCACCCTCTGCTAAGCAGGGTATGCGAGAGTTCCAAGAAGTGTTTCGACGTTGTTTTTTCTTAGACATGGCTCAACATGGTCTGAGATTTACATGGTACAACAAGAGGGAGAATGGTCTAATCTGCAAAAAAACTGGACCGAGCGCTGATAAATGGTGATTGGTTGCAGCTTAAACCACACTCATACTGTGTTTTTTACTCGGGAGGATGCTCAGATCATCTACGTGGAAAAATTAATCTACAGGGAGAAATATTAAAGCCAAAGGGTCTTTTCAAGTTCATCAATGCAATTGCTGCAATGCCTAAGTTTAAGCAAAAAATAGAGTCTTTCTGGTCTGAAACAGAGCCTCTATTTCACTCGACTTCGGCTCTTTTCAGGTTATCAAAGAAGTTAAAGCAGCTGAAGCCAATCCTCCGCCAACTGAGTCAAAATAAGTTATATGATATATCTCATAGAGCAGCTGAGGCTTACGATAATTTATGCCCTGTCAAATTAATTCCTTGACAAATGTGGATGCACAAGCTATTAGCAGATTCTAGAGCTTATGATCGATGGGAAAAAATCTTTGTACTAGAAGAAAATTTTCTAAGACAAAAATCCAAGCTTCATTGGTTGAAAGTTAGAGATAAGAACAATCGTCTTTTCCATAACGCGATAACGGAAAGACAAGTCAGAAACTCGATTAAGGAGATTGAAACCCAGGATGGTGTGCGACTATCTAGTCATGAGAAAATTAAAATAGAGGTTGTTCAATTGTTCAATGAATTATTGACAGCCCAGCCAATAAGCTATGTAAGTTTCTCGGTTGATTTTATTGGTGATCTTATAGATTTTTGTTGTTCTGAGGAGGATGAAACACAATTAATATCAGAGGTGCTGGAGAATGAAGTTAAACAAGTTATGTTTTCAATGCCTATTAATAAGTCCCTTGGATCGGATGGCTACACTGTTGAGTTTTTCAAAGAGGCATGGCCAATCATAGGGAAAATTTTTACTGTGGCAATACAATCTTTCTTTATACATGGTTTCTTGCCTAAGAGATTAAATTCAACGATCTTGGCCTTGATACCAAAGATAACTGGAGCTAAGAAGATGAAGGATTATAGGCTAATTTCCTGTTGTAATATGGTGTACAAGGTTATTTCAAAGATTATTGCAAACAGACTCAAGAAAATTCTACCGGATTTCATTGCGCCTAATCATTCCGCTTTCATCAAAGACAGGTTGTTGATGGAGAATTTTCTACTTGCCTCAGAATTAGTTAAAGACTATCACAAGAAAAATATATCACCATGATGTGCTATGAAGATTGATCTTGCTAAAGCTTTTGACTTTGTCCAATGGGAATTTTTTTTGAATATCCTAACAGCTTTGCAATTTCCGATAAAATTTATACATTGGATAAACTTATGCATATCGACTCCATATTTCTCGGTTCAGGTTAATTGAGAACTAGCTGGTTTTTTTCGAAGTGAGCGGGGACTATGACAAGACTGCTCTCTATCTCCATATCTCTTTGTAATATGTATGAATGTTCTCTCTATGATGCTGGATAAAGCAGCCAGGGAAAGAAGATGTGGTTATCACCCAAAGTGTAAAAATGTGAAGCTTACTCATTTATGTTTCCCTGATGATATAATGGTTTTTGCTGATGGGAAATCACGATCAATGGAAGGGATTCTGGAGGTATTTAAGAGGTTTTACTGCAGGCTCGAGTTTGAACATTAGTCTTGAAAAGTCCACTTTGTTTATGGCTGGTATTCTCACAGAGATTAGAGAACTTATAGTAGCTCGTTTTCAGTTTGATAGTAGAGTTTTGTCGGTTCGATACTTGGGGTTACCGCTAATGTCTAAGAGAATGTCGCTAGCAGATTGTTTGCCACTACTTGAGAAGATCAAAGCGAGAATAAATACATAGAAAAATTGGTTTCTATCCTTTGCAGGCAGGCTTCAGTTACTCAAGTCTGTGATTGCAAGTCTAACAACTTTCTGAATGTCCGCTTTCCGCCTTCCAAGTGCATGCATTAAGGAGATTGAAAAGATTAGTGCAGTGTTTCTATGGTCGGGACCACACTTAAACACGAGAAAAGCAAAGGTTTCATGGAAACAAGTATGTAGACCGAAGATAGAAGGGGGACTAGGGGTGAAATCTCTAGTTGATGCAAATAAAGTGAGTTGCTACAAGTTAATCTGGCGGTTTGTATCGGGCACAACTTCATTATGGGTTAATTGGATACAACGGTCTTTAATTCGATATGGGTCTTTCTGGTCAGTAAGTAAAACCACAAGTCTGAGATCGTGGATGTGGAAAAAGCTTCTTAAATAGCGCCCACAAGTCAAGAGTTTCACCGAATGGAAATAAATAGTGGTGTTCAATCATCTTTTGGTTTAATAGTTGGTGCAGCCTAGGACGAATTTATGACATTCTAGGTGATCGCGGGTACATTGATATGGGTATAAAGGCATCAGCCACTGTAGCAAAGGCTTTAGCCACACACCGAAGAAGGCGACATAGAATAGAGTCTCTAAATCTTATTGAAACGGAGCTGGAGAAAATTTGACTTAGGGGTTCTAACCATAGTATGGATATATCTTTATGGCGTGGCACAGGAGGAAAATTTACATCAAAATTTTCGTCAAAGGATACATGGAATCAGGTGCGAGAAGTGATTCAGCCTAAACAATGGTATAAAAGAGTGTGGTTTCCTAATGCAACTCCCAAATACTTTTTTATTGTTTGGTGTGCATGATAGACTATCTACGGGAGATAAAATGTTGGCGTGGAATGTGAAAGTTGATCCAAAATGTGTATTCTGTCAAGACCCAATTGAAACTCGTGATCACCTTTTCTTCACTTGTAACTATGCTTCTCAAGTATGGGACAAGCTTACAAAAAGGATTCTTGATCATAGATATACTAGTAGCTTTACGACATTCTAGCTATGTTGTCTGACCAAACTCTGAGCTGCACACCCAGATTCATTATGGGGTATGTTTTTCAAGCATCTATACATACCATTTGGAGAGAACGCAATAGAAGAAGACATGGTGAAATCCCAATTCAGTCGAACTGCTTAAAAAAAAGTATGGACCGGATCGTCCGCAATCGTCTATCATCCATCCAGAATCCATCATCAATGAGTTCCAATGAAAGTTTAATGCTCTGGTTTGCGGCAAGAAGATGATTTTAAGTTCTGTTTTTTCAATTATTTTTCTCTCTTTTGATTTTTCTATGATTTGAACTAAGGATGCAATCTATGTACACAAAAGTTTTTTGGTGAATATAATTTTACATTCAGAAAAGAAAAAAAAACATTTCCACTCCACTTCATTGACCGAGACTTTCTATTCTGAACCGGTTCGGTTAAAGACTTTCTCCAGAGTTTTTTCTCTTCTTTTTTTTTGTTGTTGTTGTAGTAGTCCATTTGCTCTGGTTTAAAAAGAGAAAGAAATACATTTCCCAAAACCTTTTTTCTCGTCGCATTTCCCAAAACCTTTGACAAATCTATCCCTAAAAGAATATTCAATTCATATAACAGTTTCAGATCAAGTAAAACTATCCCCACACATACATATTACGAGATATTAAATACATATGATTATTACAACTGAAATATGCAATGCTCGAGGGATGCTAATAATTCAATGATGCTATACTATATTACCTTGATTTAAATCCAGCTTCTTCATGTCAAATGATTCATGAGCAGTGAATACATGTAAGAAAAAATCACAACGTGGAATGTTTTTATTGTCAAGTGTTATACTACAATAACATAAGAGTTGGTGAGAAGGGTGTGTGTTTTAACAACTTTTATGTAATTGTGCGAGGAATGAGTATAGAAGGATCTAGAAGATACAATATTATGTAATTATGATATAAGAATATTTACATATATATGAGAGTTAATATACAATTCTTCCAATCTCCTTCTCTCATCAATCTAACAATGAGCATATTCATACGTTTTCATAATCTTAAAATACGAAGGAACAAAAGAATAAGAATCCCTCCAAAATAGATTCAAGCAAAAGGTAAGGTATGTGACCACATAATCCAAAGCTGTGATTTTTGTAATATATAACAAACTCCTTTTTATCCCGTAAAAAAGACAAAAAAAAAAAACATATGTACCGACGTGGCCACTACACTACACATATGACATGTATATATATTGGTGTATTACTATTACTATATCAATTTCTATGTGAATTAAGATTTTTAGAAAAATGAATTTTGATAAGGTATAGTAGTGGAGGAACGTTTTCCCCTAATGTATAATGATATGGTTGGGATCACTTTATTAGGTTTTACATCACGTGACCAATATTTCGGATAGCTAGCTTATCCGAAATACAACCTATTTTCCCAATGCTCTGAAAAGTAGTTCATACTGTAATTGGGCCCTCAAATGGGCCAAATACACTAATAGTTGTAAATACATTTTATATGTGGGGGTAAAAGTGTCAGAGAGTAACTCACGTGAGCCCCGTTCCATGGCTTTTTCGTGCACCACGTTAAGAGCTTTAGTGCATGAGCAGTTGAACACCTCACACTTATGATTTTTATTTTTATTATTTTTGTTTATGTTTAAAATACTTTCACATTTTTAGGCTTTTATCGCTTATATTGTGGCGGTGCCCCGTGTATTAAACGATTCATTATTTTTTCTTATTTTCTTAATAGTATTTTAACTATTTGTTTTGCCATTTAACGTGATAAATAATGCATGATTTTGTATTGTGGAAACTGATGTTACATAGTTTTCCCATGTACAGAATTATATAGGTTGTAAATTATTGCATGTCATCATAAAAAAAATTATTATTATTATTATATGTTACTGGTTTTGTATCTTTGATAAACTTCTTATTAATTTTTTTTTCAAAAATAAAGAAATTAGAAATAATACGAGAAGATCGGTTCAGAGTGATTTTCAGAATTTAGGAAGAAATCTTGATCAAATTCAGTTTGGTCCACATAGTAGTACAAATTTTGTTATGGTCGGGTCGAGTAATTAATATTTTGTATTATTTAATTGAAAATAAAGATATAAGATTACGATTGAACGAGTTATGAAAATTTTAACTTAAAATATTGTATTTTATAAAGTTTTGTTTTACCAAAAGTATCCCAAATTAGACCAGTTTTATACATCCATATTTAAAAAATATATTTTTTGGGTCACAAACATCACTTCTTTTTATTGAACACAGAAGTATATGCATCTAACCAATAAAGCACATGAATTTTTAAAAGAAAAAAGAGAGTATATGGTTATTTACAAGTTGCTAGGAAATCCATTTTTTCATTATTCTCTCTAATTCATACACCAATTTGAAGGTTAGAAAACATTGTTTAATGCTTTTTAATTCACTAGCCTCTGTCGCAAAAGCCTGCCACTCATAACCATTAAGATACAATCTTTTAAATTAATTATGAAATAGAAACAATATTGGCTATGTGGTTTTAGAAAATTTATTGTCTTTTTGTTTTTTGGTCAAACAGAAAATTTATTGGCTTATTGCCCAAATCAGACTATAGAGCCTAAATCCTCCTACACGGCTACTCCCTAGAGGCCAAGTAGGTTCATTCGGCTCGTCCTGTAAAATTGTAAATACGTATTCCATTCAGTAGTAAGTGACATCACTTTCCCATAATATCAGCAAAACACCTAAATTTTATAATACATATCAACATTTCATGGGAATACATATATGCTGCCTCCTCTTAAGTTGTTTAATACTAATTAATCACACTATACATAAGAAGAAGAAATCATTTTTTCTCCAAAATTTTCAGATTTCGTCTCAAAATTATTCATGTTAAGAAAAAAACTTGGAATATTAGTTTCTTTTTTGTTTTTTGTTTTTTTTTTGGTGAAGTGGAATATTAGTTTATTATACCATATATGTCCAATCCAACTTTTCCCTGAAAGCTATTTTATAACCTGAAAACAGAATATTACTGTTTTAATTAAAAAGATATCTTTGATGTGAAGCATCTCATATGAAAATTCTCATTTCTATCTAATCCATTTTCTTTTCTTTGACCACTTCGCGATTCGCACTCAAGTTTAGTGTATGGCACATAAGATAAAATAATCCAAAATAATTAAAAAGTTGATTATAAAGATAAATAAATACAGCATGATGAAGAAAAAAAGGAACATAGCCTAGAAAGCTTCACCATTTTGGCTTAAACTAATTTATAATTTACCTGGAAAAATAAAATGATTAATTACTGATTGATCAGCTCTGATCAAAAGGTAAAAATAAATGTGTTGTGGCATAAATCTTTTAATGCTAACAATATAAAATTTATATTATTGTACGGAATAAACAAAATATCCTTTTATCAAATTTTAATAAAAATAAAATAAAATTGTTTTATTAGCAAGAATGTCAGAATCAGTACCATTTCACATATCTCTCTCTCTCTCTCTTCTACTAAAACAGTGAACATAGTGGTGTTTGTTTGGACACGCCTTTGTTGCTTTGGTCTCTTTTGTTTAACTCTCTTCAATATTTCCCAAATCTTTTTTTGTTTGTTTTTCCATGAAGAAATAATACAAAACCCACCACCAAAATTTGTGGGTGCTACACCATTTGACATGACAGACACCAAAAGAGAAGAGAAGACTTAACAAATCCTGATAATCAGAAAACAAACAAAAATTATCTTAGCTCCTTTGCTCTTTGTCTTCTTTCTCTTCTCAAGCATAAATCCACTTCTCTCTCTGTTACTCTGTTACATTTCTTTTCCTTTTGGGAGAAAAATCAAGAAAGAGAGAGAGAGAGAGAGAGAGATAATCTTATCTTTCTCGTTTTTTTGGCTATGGAAGCTTGTTCTGATCTTGAAGTAGACATCAATGGCGAAGAAACTATCTTTCTCAATAAGGTAACTCTTTCTTCTTCTTCCTTCTATATAACAGTCTTCTACATATACAGCTAAATTAGGCTCAAAAATCAAAACTTTCACCATTTGTCAATGTTATTTGCACTTTTTCTTATCTGGGTTTTTTTAGTTTTCTTATAGCTTAATTATTTTCTTGTGTTCAATGTTGATTTTTAGAAAAAAAGTTCTAATTTTTTGTAATTTTTAAAAATAATTTTTTTCTGGTTTTGTGTATGTGTTGTTTTGATTCCGTGATAATAATAATATTACGGCTCATGTATTGTGTATTTGTGTGTGACTCTGCTACATTCAGCATTTAATATCCCTCTCACCGAATTGCCTTAAAATGAGGGCACACAAATTTTGTTTTTTCTTTTATTTTTTTCTCACTAATTTGGAATCTGTAAATCTCATATTAGACTCAAAGTTTCAGTTAAGTTTAGTAATGAAGCATATGTCTCCATCACCATTTATTGCATTTGTTTTGTTCTTACTTGTTCTTCTGACTTTCTCCCATATTTCTCTGTAAAATCTAACAAATTTTGCTCTCTAATTCTCAAGAATATGTTTGCTCAATTTGTATTTTTCTTGGATTACTATTCACTTCCCCTTTTGTTCTTACTTCCATGATTGGAGACATAGAGACCTTTTGTAGTTGATATTTAATGTCTTGTAATAATTGTTCATCACTCTTTCTTTGCCTTTATTCCTTCACATAAACAGTAAAGTTTGAACTTTTCTCTTGTGGGTCTTTCAAGATTATACTCAAAAAACTTAACTTTACAATCATCATATGACTTATGACTTGTTTGTATTTTACTTGCAGCAAATCATATGTTCATATTCTGGAACATTCAGGAAACTTATTGGAAAATCTACTTGTTCTAATGGGAATTTCAAGGTGATCTTTAATGATTTCCCCGGTGGAGCTGAAAGTTTCGAGCTTTTATCGAGATTTTGTTATAGAAATGGTGAATTTACTGTGATGCCTTCGAATGTAGTCTTGTTGCATTGTGCTGCTAAGTTCTTAGAAGTTACTAAAGTGTTGGAACAAACTAAGAAGTGTATGGAAGAGATTCGGTATTGGGCTTGGCCTGAGCTTGTTCTTGGTTTAAAACAATGTCAAGAAGTTGAAACATCGTCTGAATCGGATTCTTTAGCTGCGAAGTTGATGGATGCCCTTGTGGAGAAACTGTGTTTAACCGTTGAAGTGAGTCCTTCTAGTGCTGCTTCTGCTTGCTCACCAGATAGTAGCTTGTTTCGGTTTTCTTGTGATAGTAAGAGTACAGAGAGTTTCAAGAATAGCTCTGTTCGGTTAACGTGGTGGTTTGATGAAGTTCTTGTTTTATGTCCTGGTTTGGTTGAAACGTTCTTGAAGCTGATGGTATCGAGGAAATTCGATAATCTTGTTATAACTAGGTTCTTGTTCTATTACCAGAAGGTCAAGTTTTGCTCACTGGCTTCTAATGAGAAAAGAAAGATTCTTGAAACTATCATCGATACTCTTTACGTCTTGGATCGAAGCTGTGTCCCTTACAAGAGCCTTTTCGGTGTTTTGAGGCTTGCTCTTGGATTGAACATAACCAAAAGCTGTATGTATAAGCTGGAGCTTATGATTGGTCATCAATTGGATCAAGCAACGCTTGACAATCTTCTGGTTCCATCTCCATCGAAATCGAGTCATTTGTATTATGTGAATCTCGTTCTTAGATTCGCAAAAGCTTTCCTTGATGGAGAAAGAAGAGGATCATCACAACTGAAGAAAGTCTCAAGCTTGATTGATCAGTACATAGCTGAAGTAGCACCTGATCCTTGCTTGAAATCTTCAAAGTTTCTGTCTCTTCTCACACTCATTCCAGATTCAGCTAGAGAATCGCATGAAGAAATCTATCGTGCTATCGATATGTATCTCGAGGTATGTTACTGGAACTCGAAAGGGTTAAAGAAAGTTTTGATCTTTATCACACAAATGACAGTTTCTTGGTTTATTTCAGGCTCACACAGGATTAACCAATGGAGAAAAACTCAACTTGATAAGAACTCTGAGTTACGAGAAGCTTTCGGGAGAATCAAGAGCACACATTTCGCGTAACACAAAGTTTCAGGCGATTGAGACACCTGATGAACTACAACAACAACAGAACCAGCTCATACTCCGAGTAGACAAGGTTGAGATTTCAGGAGATAACGAGAAGCTGAAGGAACATATTGAAGGGATTCAATGGAGAGTAATGGAATTGGAAAGAGCTTGTTTGAAAATGCAGAATCAAATGGAAGTTATCAAGAAGAGATCAAAGAACTCGAGCAGAGGAAGTAACAGATCGCTTCCTAAGCTCTGTTCTTGATTAGTTTATGATACTATTTGTATATAGAGTGATAGAGAGAGCATGAATTACAATTTGTTTCTTATTTTCTCAAAGTATTTATCTTTTCTTTGTTTTTGTTTACTGTCACAAAGTCGTGTGTAAGGAAAAGTAAAGAAAGGAATCATGTTAATGGAGATGTTTTAGGTTTTTGTTGATACAAAATTAAATCTCAAGGATTTTTGTGATAATAATACGAAGAATATTTTAAGAAACTCCAAAAAATCCAGAACTGTGATTCTATTCTTCCTTAAACGTTACTCTATTGTAGTTCCAAGAATCTCAAGTAAATTACGTTTACATCTTTAAAAACGACAAGAAGAATGCTTTGTATTCAAGTAAATGAATTGAAGAAATTCAGACTAACCTAAACAAATATGAATAAAATGTATTAAACAACACATTCAAATATCTAAAATTACGAGATCATATTTCAACTCCAATAACTTGAGATAAATTCATAACATTGTCAAATCTAGTTTTCATCGCCATAGTTTAACTTCAAGCCAAAGGAAAGTTGTAAAACAGAGAACTACAAACATAGAGCCGAAACACCGTACCAGACGGACAAGACCAGAGATACTTTTAGGCTCAGGATGTTTCAGCAGCGGGTTGAGTCACACCATGCTTCACCAAGAGCTTGGTGAGCGACTCAGGCGAGTGAACATGGTACTTAACATTCCCTGATGGAGTCAAAAACACCTCAGCAAGCTCTAGCTTCTCGGATGTCAAGCTTGTGCTGTCCATTGTCTTGGTCAGAACCTTCAAAGCAAGCTGGACCGCTTCTTCCCTGGTTGCATCATCCTTGTAGTCTTGTTTCAGAATAGACTGAGCTGCTTGATTGTTTGCTCCAATGGCTGCAGCTTTCCAACCACCATAGTTCCCGCTTGGGTCACTCATGTATAGCTGGAAACCATAGTTCTTGTCCCATCCTGCGAAAAGAAAGGAGACTCCAAACGGACGAAGACCACCGAATTGTGTGTAGCCTTGCTTTGTGTCACAGAGAGATTGAACCAACTGCTCAACCGGCATGGGCTCTTGGTACATGAAGGTGTAACGTTGAGCTTGGACTCTAGCCGTGTTGATGAGTATGTTGGCATCAGACATTATACCAGCCACAGCACAGGCAACATGGTCATCGATCTTGTACATTTTCTCAGTTGAGGTTGAGGTTTGAAGAAGCTTTGAGGTAACTTTCTTCTCACCAATCAACACAACACCGTCTTTGGATAAGATCCCAATTGCAGAACCGGCGTTTCCAATGGCTTCCATAGCATACTCAACTTGGTAGAGACGACCTTCAGGCGAGAAGATTGTGGTACGACTATCATATCTCCGAGACATCTTTTAACAACTGCACTAGTACCAAACATATGCATTAGTATAAGTTAAAAAATTCAAGATCAAATCCTATTCTTAAACAACTGAGCCAACTATGAATGATCTCAAAAACATTTGACATGAACGAGAATGCATCAAAAATGTAAGTGACTAAAAATCGAATCTTTCAAGTTTCATACATTAGATTATGATGAAAGCAAAGAATTTTTCAGAGAATAAACCTCCATGGTTACAAAAGAAACATGCTGGCTCATTACAATTAGAGAATCTGCAAGCAAAATACTTCAGCTACATCTGCTTTCGCATAAACAAAACTGCTGCAAACAAGAAGCGTTGAGACTAATTCATTCTTCCCTAAGACTCAATACCAGTTCTGAGAACCCAAAATTAGGGCTTTGACATCACAGCTATTAACTCACCAGATTAATTCAGATTAAAACCAGGCTAAATCACCTAGGTAAAGCAATTAGCTTTATCAATCACTATTACTTTAAGATCAACCCAAACCATTGAAATGAAATCATGAGAAAAATCGAAGAAACTTATACCTATAAGGAGTCGACAATCAGTGATAGACTATATAAAAAGCCCTAAAAACTAAACTGAATTACATTACCCAGAATCGCATCTAGCAATGGTTTATCTAATTCTATCAAAATTTTGAAAATTTCATAGCAAACACTGCGTTCAAGACAGATCCAGCAACCCAAATTCATACAGTAAACGCGAAGATACTCAGATTCCGAAAAGTTTAGGAAATAAGAAGGATGAGAAACAATTGGATTCAAGAATCGAAAATGAGTAATTTTACCTGAGAAGGATTCGTTTCACTCTCCTTTGGGTTCTTCTTATGATTTTGCAAAGAACTTGCTCGATAAAAGGCGAACTCTGAGATGTGAACTTGTTGGACAAGACAGAAACAAAAAAAAAGAAATTTTCTGCTTTTCCGATTAGGCCCAAATATGTATACTTAATGGATTACTGTGAAAGCCCAAGTTTGTAAAATGAAGCCCAATTTAAGACAACTCGTTTTGTCGGATACACTGTTTTATATCTTTTCTTTTTTGTTTGTGGTCCACATAAGCTTTTGTCTTATGGGTCATACTACTGATCTATTGTAGTGAAAATCCTGGATAAAAGACATCGCCGTATGTAAATTATATTTTCTCTTTTTTAGTTTTTACCAACTGTTAATATTTTATCTTCATTTGTTGATTTAATATTTTTACCAAAGTTCAAAATATTTATAAACTAATGGAATAATATTAGACGTAGATATATATACATCGTTCGCCAAAAAAAAAAAACCTAGATATTTATACATGTATAGTTTTATACGCATATCATTGAGGATACTATATATTCTTGAACAAAAAAAACCCATGCAAGTCAAACAGACAGTATCTTTTTGTATAAAAATACGTAAATATATTGTATCGTATAAATATTGAATTTTGTTATGTGTGGATAATTGTTACTTTATATACGATATTATTAAACTCTAGAATTGAAGGCACTACCTTTTCTTTAATTTTTAATACATATGTCAAATATCGTTGTCTATACTACTATAGTACGTATGATCCATCTTATGTATCAAGCATTTGCAGAAAAGTATTGATATAATATTATTTTGTTTAATTAGCATGGATATACGTGTAGACAACGATATTTATACACATGTACTTTGTCAGTAGCTGCGGTGTGCAAGGCATATGCATCAGTACAACGCCCGCATGTGCTATAAAATTCACATTTGTTTTACCCTGCAACGTACGTTAACTTCATATGTACATAAAAACAAGATTACGCACGATACAAACTTCTTTATATTTTAAAAAAGTTTTATCGTTTTACATTTTTCTTTCTTAAAAGTACAACATAACATGAAAAACGAAAGAAACTAAGATCTCAAACACAAACAACCTCTTTTATTGTATCAAATTAAACATGTAACAAAAGGTCGCACACACGCAAACTAACTTCTCATTACCAAAAGAGATCATGAAACCAAACAAATTCTTGAAACAACGAAACCTTCGGAGTCGTCCAGATATTTCTCAACACTCTACATTGATTAAGTAGGACACTTGAAGCCAGGTGGTGGAGTTTTTCCACAATCAAGAAGAAGCTCAAGAGCAATGGGGAGAATGATGTTGATGTTTAGAAGTTTGGCTTTAATGGTGGTACATAGACAAACGGCTGCGTCTAGGTCAAGTAAACCTCCCAAAACCGGACAACACTCTGCCTTAGCATTGCTTTTCCCAAGACCAATGTGAATCAAACCTCCAAGAACGTCCACACAAGCACCTAGCTTCAACGTGTCGATTGGGCAAGTTTCTGGCTTAGGCGTTGGTGGTACGGAAGGTGTTGTAGGAGGAGATGGCGGTGGTGGGCATGGCGCTGGTGGCATTACGACGGGCGGTGTTGGTATTGGCGGCGTTACGACAGGTGGTGTTGGTATTGGCGGTGTTACGACGGGTGGTGTTGGTATTGGCGGTGTTACCACAGGTGGTGTTGGTACCGGCGGCTTTATGATGGGTGGGGTTGGTGTTGGTGGCGTTACTATGGGTGGGGTTGGTGTTGGTGGGGTTACTATGGGTGGGCTTGGTTTGATGGGAGGGTGTGGTTTGACGGGTGGTTTAGGGTGGGGATGTGGCGGTTTGACGGTAGGCGGTTTAACGGTGGGGGGTTTTGGGGTGGGTGGTTTAACGGTGGGAGGTTTTGGGGTGGGTGGTTTTACGGTTGGAGGTTTTGGGGTGGGTGGTTTAACTGTTGGAGGTTTTGGGGTGGGTGGTTTGACGGTTGGAGGTTTTGGGGTGGGTGGTTTAACTGTTGGAGGTTTTGGGGTGGGTGGTTTAACGGTGGGTGGTTTAGGGTGGGGGGGCTTGACGGTGGGTGGTTTAGGGTGGGGGGGCTTGACGGTGGGCGGTTTTGGCGGTTTTACTGCCGGTGGTTTAGGTGGTTTGACGGCAGGTGGTTTTGGCGGTTTAACGGGATGTTTTGGCGGTTTGTGAGGGGCTGGTGAGGGTTTAGGACTACAGTCACAAGCATAGGACACGGCGAGGAGGCCAAGGAGGAGTAGAACGAGAAAGGAGAGGTTTTGTGTGCGAGTCCCCATTTTTTTCTAATGAGGGTTTGAGATTGTGGAAGGAGTAAGTAGATACATGAGTGTACGTGTACTCTTTATAGAACAATTCTTATAGACAATTTTATTTGTATATAATATAATAATTGTAAGCGCCAAATTGATATTTAGATAATTGAAACTGGATTTGATTATGCCGTATTAGTTCACTTGATTACAAAAAAGAAAACATAGGGTTTTGTCACACTTTCCTTAGTTGGCATATATTTGTCTCATCCAAATGTTTGAGTTTCTATTGGGCGTACCCAAAGGTGAATTTTATACAAATTTTTGAATCTTGCAGAGACTTATTTGAGCTGTAAATTTGGATAGGTTGTGTTAATGTTTAAAGGATCATTTTATGTTTCTTCCACTTTAATGACACAATGATCATTTATTGTAATACTTAAGTAAGCACGGTAGGATTACTAATAAGAAAAGAACAATTTTCAGTTCCACTTACCTGAATTCGAATCCAAAATATTCTGTTTATAAAAAGAAAATTCACGCTTTGTCCATCCACCAAAATATTATTTATTAACGAAAACTGATTATTGCCAAAACCATGAAGTTTCTGGTTACAAAAAAAAAAAATAATTCATACTAAATTTTAATTTTCCGACAAAAAAAACTTTTTATTTTATTTTTGAATTTCTTGGACATACTCATTTATGGTACTTAAGCCAATATATAACGTACGATCGAGTGAAAATATTTAGGAAAAAAACCACAACCATAAGATAGATTTGTCAGCATTCGGCAGCATAAAATTTCACTTAATTACTGTCTTATATGTTTATTTGTTTCGAAAGAAACGATTATCAACAATAAAACGATATATATATGTACAAGGATATATCTCCATTTTGATTTTTTGCACGTATTTCCATACAATTAATTGTTTGTATTTTGCTATTTGGTCAAATTTAACGTTTAGAAAAATGAAATCACTTGAATCATTTCTTGCACATTATTTTAAATCTCAGATTTAATTAAGTTGCTAAAATATCTAATATAGTAAATATCATAAAACCAAACGCGTAAATCAAAGAAATGTACGTACCGCATGCTCAAGCGTGAGTGTATTAACATTAGAGAATGCAGTCTATAATCGTTTACTAGTGTGACTAAACTAAACCTTGTTAATGTTTTGGCCATCATTTTGTAATTTATTGGGTTAAAAACAATGGGAGCATTCAAAGGTTTTTGTAGTGTAATGGCCACTGGGTAGACAAATTATGAGGGAATTTTGTCGTTATTATTTGACTTAAAAGACACCTCTCGTTCTCTATTTTTCTTTAGTCACAGGATATAATTAGAGACATCCTTCTCACTCTTTTTCTTCTTGTTCCTGCCGTATTATTAGGTCCACTTTTTAATAAGGATTTTAGGTAAATTCTTTTGGGTGTTAGTTTATGTCTCTACCTATACAAAATGGAAAAAGAGAATCAGTTTTGGTTACAAACTCAAATCTTTGATAGACCATATTCAAAATATTCATATATTTAGGTTGCATAAATCACGAACCAAGTTTATTAGGGTTTCCGTTGGTTACTAGACAAATTAGATTACATGTTGAAACTTTTCAATAATTGAGAATGTAGCTTTCCCATAATAATTTTCCGATCGAAACAACATTAAATATTTGTTTATAAACGAGAATTCCAAACCAAAATCCAGATTAGTACTTTAGAATCATTTGAAGATCTAATATTTTGCCATTTGAAGGCTTGAAGCATCTAACGGTAGTTAACTATGGTGGCAATCATGCAATCACAGTAAACAACAGTTTTAACCCTAATCTTTTAATCCTATTAGTTTTTTTTTTAACAACAACACTATCTGAATTAGTTAACCGAATTACTATGAATTGGTTAACTCTAACATAGATCTATTACAACCAATCTAGACTTGGGAACAATAAGTGAATAGCTGTTTCTTACTATGTTATTAGTTCGATGCTGTTTCCTTTGGTTTTTCGTCTCACGCTTGTGAAAGATATGATCTTAGTGTGCCTTTTTAACCATCAGCTCTTTCAATGATTGAGTGACGTCCGTGACTGATGATGATTCTCAATGTAAAACTTTTTATTAATAATGCTATACTATAATACTAGTGAAAATGCTCGTATCTAGAGTAGAATCTCAAATATATTAATGTAAATAGGTCAACATTTACTAATCAAAGCTTAAATCTAGTATAAGATCGGGAAAAATTCAACAATGATTGTTTTTTCTCAACAATTTCACACACTATTTGAAATAGCAAAACTGCAAATTTGCTTTCTAAAAAAGGAAATAAGTTGTAATAAAATTATTATTGAACATATTTTTTTTTACCATATATTCATTTTAACATCATCTATTGACAATATCGCAAAATATAATATGATTTATTATCTAAATCAAATTTTGTAGGGCTACGAAGTATACAAACGTACTATTTTATGATAAAATCATGATTAAAAGTAGTACAAATTTGTCGTTGCGATTTATTTATGGTGAAAAAAACGAAAAAAAGTTATGGACGCGTTTACAAGCTGGCTGGTTGAGTTTGGCAGGTAGTGAAAAACAGTGTAACCCGTGAAGTCTATCGTTTCTAAAGATTTAGTTCTCTTAAAAGAAAACAAAAAAAAAGAGAATTATGGATAATGTGAATTTATATCATGCATGCATGTGACTCCACCATTCATCTCTTTGTTTCCTCTCACAATCACGACAATTAATTTTAAAAAATTAAAAAAAATAATGGTCGGCTTAGAACTAAGTTCTACTCTTATTGACACATATCGGTCCATTACTTCAGAAAAGATGAAAAAAAAATGGAAACACAAGAAAGCGATAATCGTTTGATATTTCATTTACACTTCTCAAATGTTTCCGTTGTGAAAGTCTTAGCAAAATACCAAGTGGTTTTTAATCTAGTGGCTTTCACTAACAACAAGGAGTTCATGGGTTTGAGTCCACTTAAAAATGATGATTTACGTTTTAAATGTTGTGTTATTAACAGCTGGTCTCAGGTATCGGATGAAACTACGGATTAAAGATGTAAAACTTACACGGTTTATCAAAAAAAAAAAAGTTTTAGCTAAATAATGAGTTGTAACTTATTTTGATCATAAATTTTGTTTGGTCCTTTCCGAGCGCAGATTTATCATAAAAAGAAAATAATATTTTTTACTATTCTTCAAAAGATTAATATTTGAAAAGTTCTACATTATAGAGAAGGCTCAATGTTACCTCACCACATTTTTTTGTTAAACAATGTTACCTCACCACCACCACACGTTCCAACTTCCGAGTAATTCACCATAGTCATGTTACAACTCTATTACCTCAAGAGTATTCCACCAAACTCATGTTGCAATTCAATATCCAATTTCGTGAATCTCTTCTAAAGTTTTCCTTGCTCTGGTCGATTCATTGGAATTTGTGTCCTCGTTTGTAAAAGAATTATCTGCTGAGGCAACGTAACTTTGGAGAAAATTTGGTAAAACAAACCTTATATGTACAACTTATATATATTTTTAGAATATACTAACTACAAAAAAAAAAAAAAAGCATTTTCAATGTTGAACCTCTACAAATGGATTTGACTTTATAAGCTGAACTTAATAGAGTGGGCATTTACTTTGCTACCTCTATAATAAAATAAGGTTTATGCCCACAAAATTTATTTGCAATAGAGACAGAATACGATCGAGAACGCACTTAAGTCGTAACGAGTTTATGCTGTCTCCAAGTCTCGTGTGAATTACCATTGCACTTCCTTGTGGAGTCAAACTCTGGTGAAAGAAGCTAGCAGAGGATGACCTTTCTTATCGATTTTTGGGAACTTTAACACATCGTGGAACACAATATTGTAGAAGAGTACTAATTTCTTTTCTTCTTTACAAATACTTTTACTAGTCTTTTGTGTCTCATCTCTTATTATTGATATACGAGATGTCTATTGTGCAAGGTCCCCCAAAAAAATCAATTATATAATGGTTCGTTTAGCACATCAAGACGACAAAGAAGCCAACATACTCGGGATATTATAAATAGAGTAAAAAAAATCTTATCAGAACTCTACTCTATTGTGACACGAATCTAGGTAAAAACATATTTATTACGACTTGTCAATTTTTTCAACTTGTCATTTCATGTCATCTGCTATATATTTTTTTGTCTGGATTTGAATTTTATTATTATGCTATATTTAGCTATCTTTGAAATAAAATTTTGACACGATGTGTTTCAGTTTTTCGATAACAGTAAAACTGACTGACACATATTCATTTACAACACACATGTACATTAACACATAAGTATTATGATAATAATTTAGTATTTTTCTTAATCAGCCTTATAGTGTTTTAAAATTAAAGTGGCTAGCTAAGATATATATGCCAGCTATTTCGTAAATATTTTTCAGCCAACAAAATAACACAATCATGTTTATTTTTTATATATGAAAGAGAAAATATATAATGTTCGCTGCCGTTAAAAAGAAAATACATTGTAGTTCTTACATTTTTAGTAAAATTTTGAAGGATTTGGTTTTTGTCTAACATGAATGCATGGTTATAATTTTGGGCCGAATCAAAGATGTGAAAGCAACTTAGAGCCCAATATATATAAGCCATTATTTAGGCCCAAACTTTACGGAGACAGAATGAAGTCGACTTCTTATTTATTTACTCCTTTTTTTTGTGATTTAATTTTTTCGAATATGCGTAGAGAAAATTTGCACAGTGACGAAATTCATATTTTTCAGATAATATATGAGAAAATTTGTAGGCCGAGATAAAAAAAAAAAACAAAAAAAAAAAAACTAACAAAACAAACTCTTATCACTAAACAAAGAGATAGAGAAGAGAACAGAGGCTCTTTTGTTCTTCTTCTTCTTCTTCATCATCTCCTTTTTCAATGGCTGGATCAGCTCTACCTCTTCCACCACCACCACCACCACTATCGTTCCAATCTCCGTCGCAAAATCAAACCCGTCATTCTTCTACCTTTTCCCCACCAATCCTCACTCCCCAAACGCATTCAATCCGTTCCCGCCTCAGTAAAATCTGTCAAGATGGAAACCCACAACTCGCACGCCAACTGTTCGACGCAATTCCTAAACCAACCACTGTTCTCTGGAACACAATCATCATCGGCTTTATTTGCAATAATCTACCATACGAAGCTCTTCTTTTCTATTCCCGGATGAAAAAGACGGCTCCTTTCACCAAATGTGATCCTTACACTTACTCTTCCACTCTCAAGGCTTGTGCTGAGACTAAGAATTTGAAAGCTGGTAAAGCTGTGCATTGCCATTTGATCCGTTGTTTACAGAATTCAAGCAGGGTTGTGCATAATTCTCTGATGAATATGTATGTTTCTTGCTTGAATGCTCCTGGTAGTGAATTGGATTGTTCTGAATATGATGTGGTGCGTACAGTTTTCGATAATATGCGTAAGAAGAACGTTGTGGCATGGAATACATTGATTTCTTGGTATGTGAAAACAGGGAGAAATGTAGAAGCTTGTAGGCAATTTGGGATAATGATGAGAATGGAGATAAACCCGAGCCCGGTTAGCTTTGTTAATGTTTTCCCTGCGGTGTCTACTTCTAAAAGCATTAAGAAAGCTAATGTTTTTTATGGTTTGATGCTTAAATTAGGAGATGAATATGTTAAGGACTTGTTTGTTGTGAGTTCAGCTATTTCTATGTATGCTGAGCTAGGTGATCTTGAATCAGCACGGAGAGTATTTGATTCTTGTGTTGAGAGAAACATCGAGGTTTGGAATACAATGATTGGTGTCTATGTTCAGAATGATTGTCTTGTTGAAAGTATCGAGCTTTTTCTTGAAGCAATAGGATCAAAAGAGATTGTGTCTGATGAAGTAACGTTCCTATTGGCAGCGAGTGCAGTTTCAGCACTGCAGCAAGTGGAATTGGGAAGACAGTTTCATGGTTTTGTGGCCAAGAACTTTCAAGAGCTACCGATTGTGATATTTAACTCGTTGATGGCGACGTACTCAAGGTGTGGTTCTGTGTACGAGTCATTTGGAATCTTTGATTCAATGCGAGAGAGAGATGGAGTATCGTGGAACACTATGATCTCTGCATTTGTCCAAAATGGCCTAGATGATGAAGGATTGATGTTGCTTCATGAGATGCAGAAGCAAGGGTTTAAGATTGATTACATAACTGTGACAGCTTTGCTTTCGGCTGCATCAAATCTTAGAAGCAAGGAGACTGGGAAACAGACTCATGGTTTTCTTATCAGGCACGGGATTCAGTTCAAGGGAATAAACAGTTACCTTATCGACATGTATGCTAAGTCAGGTCTAATTAGGATCTCACAAAAGCTTTTTGAGAGAAGTGATTATGCTGAAAGAGATCAAGCTACTTGGAATTCTATGATTTCCGGGTACACACAGAATGGACACACAGAGGAAACGTTTCTCGTGTTCAGGAAGATGTTAGAACAGAACATTCAACCCAATGCTGTAACCGTGGCATCAATTCTCCCTGCTTGTAGCCAAGTAGGTAGCATCGACTTAGGTAAACAGCTCCATGGTTTCTCCATCAGGAAATACTTGGATCAGAACGTATTTGTTGCTTCTGCGTTAGTTGATATGTATTCAAATTCAGGAGCGATAAAGTACGCAGAAAACATGTTTTCTCAAACGAAAGAGAGAAACTCTGTAACATACACTACGATGATATTGGGGTATGGTCAACATGGAATGGGAGAGAGAGCTATATCGTTGTTTTGCTCAATGAAAGAGTCGGGAATCAAACCCGATGCTATCACCTTCGTTGCAGTGTTATCAGCTTGCAACTATTCAGGTCTAGTGGAGGAAGGTCTCAAAATATTCGAGGAAATGAGAGAGCTTTATAACATTCAGCCTTCAAGTGAGCACTATTGTTGCATTACTGACATGTTAGGGAGAGTTGGTCGGGTTAGTGAAGCCTACGAGTTTGTTAAAAAACTTGATGAAGAAGGAAACATAGCTGAGCTATGGGGTTCACTACTCGGGGCTTGTAGATTACACGGTGAGCTTGAGCTTGCTGAAACTGTTTCAGAAAAGTTAGTTGAACTAGATAAAGGAAAGAACTTTTCCGGGTATCAGGTTTTGCTCTCGAATATGTATGCTGAGGAACAAAATTGGAGGAGTGTTGATAAGGTGAGGAGAGGAATGAGAGAAAAGGGTTTAAGGAAAGAAGTTGGTCGCAGTGGGATTGAAGTTGCAGGTTATGTCAATAGTTTTGTGTCTAGAGATGAAGAGCATCCTCAGTCTCATGAGATATATGATGTAATCAATGGTTTAGCTAAAGATATGAGAGGTGATTTGTATCCGACAACATTCCCAATTGTTACTCCAAGTTTGGACTTGGACGAGTGAAAGAAGAATGCTAGTTGTAATTATTTTTATTTTTTCATTAATTTAAAGATAGTGATGAATGTAATTGAATTTTATACATAAAATTTCATGTAGCAAAAATAAAAAAAGATTTGAAACCTAATAATTTTACTTGCTTTGAAGTTCAGAAAAAAATTATTAAGAAAAAGAATGATTACAAACAAGAAAACAAACATTGGCCAAACTTAAATCGTGGACTAAGAAAGTTTTAAATCCTGGAACATACTTTGTTCATTTTAGATATCATTAGGTGATAAGTGTTCATCCACTGCTTGGCAAACACATATCACATGTTTTATGAAATTTGATAAGTACATCTGTACATGACCATCTAAAAAGCTACCACTCAACAAATAGTCACCAGCTAAAAAACTCATATGAATATATATATATATATATATATATATATATAAAATGATTTTATTCATTTCAAGTGGACTTTGGCTTTAAAAATTCGCTAGGCGCTAGTCGAACACTTGACTTGGAGGTTAATTGAGAATTAGTTTTAGGTTTTTAAAAATATATTAATCCATTATAATTAAATTTTTATATAATATTGTTTTCAAAATTGCAGTAAACATGAAAACGTATTTTAAGACAATTTTATGATTTTCATTAAAATTTTGAACATAAGTTATTGTAGAATATCACAAACTCCCAATCTAAATGTCTGAATAACAAAAAAAAATTGTTTTATATTTGTAATCTAAAAATAATTGGGATATACAAGATTAGGCAGGGAGTAATAAGATTAAACAAAAAGTTTTCGGATAATTGATTTATTCAAAAGATTAGTCATTGATATGGCCGATAGGATGGATCTAGCGACTAGATAATAAGTAATCCGAGCTAGGCAGATATTTTTATAACAAAAGCTAATGTTCATATGAATATATTTATTATATAGAAGTAAATACATTTTTTTTAATATTACTGCAAAAACTGTACTTAGGCGAAAGAATATTAGAAAGTTTGTTCCAATTTAACTATGTGTGTTTAAGTTACTTTTTAGTCTAGTTGTTCAGACAATAATTTTTATATTTTAACAATTTTAATAACTAAAATCATATTAAAAAGAAAATATGATTGAGTGTCTTTAAATGTTTTGTACAGAAAATAGTAAAGTGGTGTCACAATGCATTAAAAAAAAAAAGAAGTGCAATTTCACTGAAGGGGGAATGGGACCTATAATGTGTTTTAGACTTTTAGATTCATCCCCTCTTCCCAACCCATTTCTCACTCAATTTTGTCATAATGTATATATTCCTTTTTATTGTTTTTTTTTGTCTAAAAGAAACAAGCTTAAGATATGATCATTTATTCTCTTTCATTAATTTATTATGGATTTATCGTAGGAATCTATAATCCAAAATCCAAAATTTCAAATCTAAATACAAATCCAAAAAAACAATCTAAAGACTTACGTAACTACTAGTATTAGTTATCACTTGTGAGTGCGACGAGGCTATGGTATATATTAGGCAAACTCTATATTACATCGATTCATCGATCAACGTCAGAGACCCGTCTCAGTCTAAATTATAATCCAATAATCTTGGATGATACATTTTTGTGGCAATCCAAGTTAATAAATACTTGGATGGGTATATGAAAATTGGAAGAATATAGTGTATCCATATATTTGATAAAACCAACAATTATATTTTTCAACTCAATATATCTATTTCAATTTTAACAGAAAATGTTAATGTAACTATCTCACAACAAAATGTAGAGTGTATACTTCATTGTCTCCCTATATACGGATACGTAGGTATTCTTCAATATGATTTATTCTATAGATTAATGTTATCGCGATGGGATTGAAAGGAAAAGGAAACGAAATAGAAGATAACGTAAGAATCTAGACATGTTTGGGACTTGGTAGCCTACCTTAACCAAAACACTTCCCTGTTTCCGAACGAAAGGCAAGTTTGATTTCTATACTTTAAAAAAAAGCAAAAAGATTTTTATTTTTTTATATGATCCAATAGACTCTTCTCCATATTTTATTTGTTAAAGATTAGTCTGGTCTTTAGGAAAGTTCTCCTTCAATATATTTCAATAATCTTAAAAGCTAATGATTGAAACAAAAAATGTAAAATACAAATAATTTTCAAAAATTAGAGGCCCATAAAATTGTGAACGGGAAAATGCTAATCACTGTTTTCAATCCGTCTAAAAAGACATATGGGATGTGAAAACTATATATTATGCCATAATAAAAAGATATTGTAAAGTTATAACTCAAATACTTAATTATATTCATATTCTCTATTATAATTTGGCAAAGCTACATTCACATTAGTTTTTTAGTTTCATGTTTGTATGTCTACTATCTAATAAGAATACAAAAGTTGGAGATAAGCTAATTGCCTATTTTCTCCATTCTACGCACGTTTTTTAATTGACTAATATATGAGAGTTATAGTTTTTTCACATGCACTTTCACGTGAGAATATTTGATGTCTAATATATATGTGATATATTGGTGTTCGAGCATATTTTTTTGAGTTTATAACTACGTCTAAGAAAAACACGGATTCCATAAGAATAATATATTTTTCTCTTAAAAAATTATACAAGTTTGTTTGGATAAGACTTGTCATTTTTTTCTAACTATTGACAATTTATTGATATGCAAATATGCAAATGCAACTTCAGTCATTGAATATCTACCTATTTAGGTCCATGATAACGCTATGAATTTAGGTTTAAAACAAAGATAAATCTCAAATATGAAAAAGAAAAAAACTTAAATATACAAAAGTCAAAGTTTTCATTCTATGACAAAGAAAGTCAGTACCTAACATTTCTGCCTTTATGCGAAAAGAAAAGAAAAATAATTCAAAAGAATCCAATCGTTTTCTCATTGTAGCCTCGAAGAAGAAATATTACTATTCGTCGCATCCTTCGACGACGGAGCCGAACCTCCTTCTCCTCCTCTACCACCACCACCATCCACCGCACCAAACACACCGGAAACAACCGTATTAGGGTTGTTCATATTACTATACCCAACCACGGGATTCACGTTGCTCAACGAGAACATATAAGGACGTTGTGGCGGCTGCAACGGCGCGTGAGGCTGAAAATTATATTGCCAAGGAGCTTGTTGAGAAGATCCTGCAGATGGGTCAGACGATGAGGTGAGGCTGAAGCCAGAAGTAGTATTACCGGATGTGAAAGCCATAGCTGCTGGACCACCGGTGAATTGCTGAACCATGGCACGGAAGTTGGAAGTGTCGGTGTTGAGAAGTGTTGTTGGTGTTCGGCGTGAGGCTCTTGATCTTCTACGTGCGGGCTTGGCTACACGGCCGGTTTCAGGACTCAAACGAGAGTCTGTGGAGGTGGTTTCGCTGGTGGTGGTGGTGATTGTGACGGCTGTTGAAGCGGTGGTGGATGTTGTGAAGAAGGTTTGATTGGTGTTGTAAAACTGAGACCACTCGTTGGGGTTAGCCATTTTGTTGTCTAAAGACAGGCTCTATGAGATTGTAAGAAAGAAAAAAAGACTTTGCCTTCGTTAGTACTTTATATATTTATTATTTGGTTTGATTTGGTTTCGACTTGGTCAAACAAAGACTATTCTAAATCAATCATGACCGTTGATTTTGGAACGTTTTGATTACACGTGGTTTCTGTGGCTTTGCATTTCTTTCCAAGTTTACAAAAAAAAGAAAAAAAAAAGCAAGTTGTAGTTTAGTTGATAAATTAAAATAAACAAAGTTGTATTTCTTAAGTACTTTATTAATATGATTTAATGTGATTCGATATTATCATGATTTAGAAAAGATAAAATAATGGCCTTTCGACGTTACAATTAGTTGAATTTTACCAATAAACTAGAATTTAGTTTGGTATTGGCTACTTTCCAAACAAGTTGTAAGAATATAGCCCATTTCACTGTGTGTGTATTCTTTTATTAAATACTTAACAAGTCCCTCACTTTACATAATCGTCACAAAGCTGACGGTATTATTTCCTAACGAAACGTTAATATATTCAATTCGTTGCCTGCTTAGTGTAGTAGCCATATAATATAGCACACTATAGACACTTGATATGCTTAGTGTAGTAGCCGTATTATATGGAATGAATTAATAATTAACGACGTTCGTACGACAATAATGATGTCATTTGCTATATATACTGTAGACATGTGTGTCATATTTAACTATCTCAATGGGTTTAAATGTAAATAAAATATGATACAATCTGAAATTTTGTTCAACCCATAAAATAAAAAAGAATTAAGAAGCATGTAGACTATTTTAATCAGCGAAAACGCTTAGTCCGATAATCTAATTATTCTTTTTTTGGCAAATAAATTTTATTAATTTGAACAAATAAAATTATAGTACAAACGGTTTATTAATCAAACACTTGGATAAATACAATTTGAAAAGAAAATTACGATTTGAAAGTCCATATCTTGCAAGTAGATATGCAGCTTCGCTGTATATGTAAATCTTATATCTTCGAACTTAGTTCCCTATATTTTAATATCTTTACATATATTGTGGATTGAAACTTTCTCATGATCACCCATCACAGCATTAATTAGAATTTGACAATCATTTTTATAGATGATCTTTTTATATCCTTTACATCAAATGATTTGAAATGCTACTAATAATGTTTTGCTTTCAGCTTCTAGAGAAAATAATGTATAATTAAAGTTTGAAGAACTCCAAAATTTAGAGATACTGTTTTTATCACAAAGAATCCATCCGCTAAAAAGTTTATTTGTTACTTGATCAAAAGAGGTATCATAATTATATTTTAACCAATCATTACTAAAACGAATCCAAAATTTATGATTGGTGAACATAATTTTTTTTTATTTTAGAGTATTATTTTAAATATATTCATAGACATCCGAAATGGCTAGATCAAATATCAAAGATTGGAATGATTACTTTTTTTGTTTAATAAATAACTCATTTTTTAATTTCCAAATTAACATAATATTCCAAAAGGGTAATATTTTCTGAGCCCTTGTTAAAAGTTATTATTCATGAGATTTTTTTTCTTACAAAAAGGAATAAATTTCGTAGATGATAGTTAAAGAGTCTTAAGACATTATTTTAACCAAGCAAATAATAATTAATTTAACCAATGATGTAAAGGAAAGTGCATGTCTTTAATATTGCATTTTGTAAGATATTGATCAGGATATATATTGTCTTGTGAAGTATCGTATGATAAAATACTTTTCTTCACTCTTGGAGGCTATATACATATTGATTTTTTAAGATAATGATTATTTAAATCCACTGTGCTAATAAACTAAGGAAACATTAACTAGTACTAGCTAGTAGTTTCATAATTGACAATAACAGGATATAATTTACGCAGTTTATTAATGTATAAGTGGACATAAATTTGTTGACGGGGTATATGACTTTGAATGAAGAGACGACCGAAGGGGAAATTAGTGAGAAATTTCAAACAAAAACCATAATCTGATTCTGAGGTTGTGTGATACGTATAATAGGGAACATCATCATCGTTTCTCTTTTGTTATAATTCTGCATCAATCAAATAATATATATATACATTAATAGATTGTTGTGGCCAAGGTGGATCGAAAAGAGATTTTCTCTTTTCGTATTTGTTATCTCCGTTAAATGTCGTTTAAAATATATTAAAATATAATTATATTTTCTATTGTACTCCTTGTTAATACACTCAATTTTTTTATTAGTCAATATATACATTAAAGTATTAGGAATAAATAGAGTTGTTTTGATTCAATCACGCTATTAAGAAGACAGTACTATACAGTCTATAATCTAGAAGATTATGTCTTGCATACGAGTTTTCATTTTTCAAAATTTAAAAGATAAGATTAGGATCAAAGAAGAAACCGTATACTATTTTATTTGTGATTTAAGAGTAGGATTAATCTGGATACAAATTTAAGAAACATAATTAATCAAAAGAATGAACAAGAGTATACAAATAAAGAATATTCTCTAAACACTGATTTCCTCTGAAATCGAACAAGTGAATGATTAGTAAAAAATAAACCAATATTAACTAAAAAAACCTTAAAATCTCTTTAAAAAAATTGTCTCTGAATTTAATAAATTTGTGTCTAAACCACGTCGTATCTGTTTTTGGGCTTTTATAAGACCAATTTAGTGGACATGGACCAACAGAATTTTAGCTTTTTGGTGTTGTGAATTCTGTCGGTCGTCATCGAATTCTTTTCCAAAGGGGTTTCTGACGTCTTCAATTGTTGTTATATATATCGACAGAGGAAAACAAAAGTGTTATTTTTGTTCAAGGTTCATCTAAACTTATTTGTGTTATACATCGATTCTCGTTGAATGAAGATATCCAATCTTCCAAAGGATTTGGTGGAGGAGGTGTTCTTTAGGGTTCCGGTGAAATCTATAAGAAAAGTCCGATTTACTTGCAAAAAGTGGAGTTCTTTATCCAAAGGTAACTTCTTTGCAAAGAAACACCTAGGTCAAGAAATATTAGCAACAGCAAATAAGTTGATGGTGGTCATGATGATGAATTTTGGGGTTTATTTGATGAACATCAATCTTCAAGACCGCGTTACAGAGCGTGAAGCTAAGCTTATTAGCCTAGTGGAAGTCGATGTAGCTATAGTTCTTCATTGCGATGGCTTATGGTTTGGAACCCGTATGGGGGTCAGACCCGGTGGATCGAGCCCATGCTTAATTCCCAGCGGTTGGACTTTCATTCGTATGCTATTGGATACGACAAGAGCCGCAGCTACAAAATCTTGAGATTTATTGATCTAGGTTTCCCCACTCCATTTGTTGAGGTCAAAGTCTACGACTTAAAACTCTGATTCATGGAGGGATCTTGATGTCGTTCCAGGCGAGCAGATATATCATTTTCACCAAACTTAATCAAAATAATTAACAAAAGCTTTTACAAAATAGAGAATTCTCTAAATACTTTTTTCTTCCTCTGTCAAGGATCATAGCGTGGGAACATCAGAACAAATACAAACAATTTTAACAGAATCGAATCTCTGGGATTATACGCAAAACAATACAACATCCTATTTAACACTTGAGAAGATAAAATCAGAGCTTTCTTGGCCCATGTTCTGTTCCAAACCTGATCAAGTCCTAGTGCTCGTTTACTTCTGTTCTCCGAGATTTGAAACCTTGCCATCCAAAGACTTGATTTGATTCGTGGTTAGCTTATAGTTTGGTTTACGAGTGTCTAGACGCATCCTCATGCAACTGCGTAGTCCTCACATTAGGATCATCCTGCACAGTAAATAACCATGGTGAACAAAGATGACCCATTGATACAAAACCGGAAAAGCAAAAGAGATAAATCTTTTATTTACCCGGATATCATAAGCAAAATTGGGAGGCCGGAAGAAATCTACTCCCTAGAAAGAGCAAAGTAACAATATTAATTGATTTTTTTTACTGTTTTTGGCAAGTCTTGTTTAAAGATGGACAATGCTCATGAAAAGCAATGAGAATAGGTTAGGTACCTGTCCATGGATGCCTTGCGAAGCACCATAGTAACTGTCGTAGCTTGGTGCTATCGAGTTCAACTGTCGCTACAGAAAACCAACCGGGATTTTTTTTAATCCAAAGTTAATGAAAGAGAAAACAGCAGAAGCTACTTTTACACATAGGTCGATTTTCATACCAATCCTTGAATTGTTTGTTGATTCCCAAAGAAAGTATCGCGAGTTGGCGCCATTAAGTTCAGCTGGACCTGTAAAAACACATTACATACATAAATCTCTATCTATAAGAGAATAACATGTGTGTAAGTTGTGCTTAATTACCATTCCTTGTACGGTCTGTTGTGTTCCATAATAGCTTTCTATGCCGACTGTCCTTGGGCTCAGCTTATCCTGCAATTACAGAATTCAGATATCATATACTTAGGCGAGATTTGAATTCAGATATCATATACATGTCAACAAAGACAGACCATTTGTTGCAAACTTTCCGGCGCTGCAATTGGCATAACCTCCGGCTCTGAGTTCACCTGAAATTGGTATTTGGGATCATCAGACTTGCAGAGCATAAAAGCGCAAAGCTAAGAACAACCTTAAGTTTGTATACACAGAGAGATGGTAAACAAGAAGTTACTTTTCTTTTCTTAGTTGGATTCTTTTTCTTGCTCGTCTTCCCTGCACTTCTGCTTTGGTTATCCTCCTCGACGGAAATCAGACCTTGAGTTGGTGACGTAACCACATCTGGAAGACTTCTGCCGGAAGTATTAATACCAGCACAGTTTCCTAAAGCTCCTTCAATAGCAAGGAATGCAATATTGTAACTCTCTTGAGAAAAGGATGCCTCTTCGCTGAGCTTTAATACTCGTTGGCACAAATCATTATACCGCAGCAGCCTAGTCTGTAACTGCTGAGGTTCTCCTGAAAAATGTCGGCTTTTTGCATCTTTTGTCCACCGTTTCAATATGTACTGCGAGGGGATGGAAGAGAGATGACAACACTGAAGAACATTAAGTGTGTGTCTACAGAGATATCCTTTAAACTCAAATAACCGACAGATGCAAGAGACTTCAGCCGTTGCTTGATTCCATGTTACCACAAAGTCCTGGTTGTTTTCAAAATCCTGAACTCTAAAAGTAGAGCATGTGGCATCTCGACTCTCCTCCCTGGGACTACACGCAATTGCACCCAAAACTTCAATCTGGAACTTTTTGAATACTGCAGGAGTATACACTTCAGAAACACTCTTCTCAAATGGCGATGGAGACTTCATTGCTGGCTGCTTGTTCCACGTTTCGGAATCAGCTTTGGCTTCCTCTTCATACCTATCTTGTAAAATTGTATCATATAATTTCACAAATTCTTGTACACTAGTCTTCTTATGCATGTACTTGTCGAAAAAAGCATTAATACTATCAGCTCTTTGAGATGTAGACATCCCTGCCAAAAGAACATCAGTCATATAGGTCGGCGCCCATTTCTTGCGGTTATCATATAAACAATGCAACCATGGATCTTCTTTGAGGCCAAATTTACCAAGATTCTTCCACCATCTTCTCGCAAAGTCTTCCTCTTTCCCTGATTTATAGATGCATTTCTCAAACTTTGGCATAAAAGTTTCATGTTGCTTAACAACTTGACCAAAATTCTCAGAAACCTTCATCAATACATGCCAAAGAAAAAGGCAATGTCGAGTATTGGGGAAGATTTTGGGAACAATGTCGTTCATTACAACATCATGCTCAGTGATCATAACCTTTGGAGCTAGTCCCCCCATCGCTTTTAGCCATGTCTCCATTAACCAAGAAAATGTTGCTGCACTCTCATCAGATATTAAGGCACACCCAAGGACCATATATTGGTAGTGCTGGTTCACTCCAACAAAAATAGCAAGTGGCATCTTGTACTTGTTTCTCACGTAGGTGGTGTCTAAAGAAACAACATCACAAAAACTGCCATAGTTATGCCTACTCTTTGCATCTACCCAAAATACATTCTTCACTCGCTGATCATCTCCCAGATCTACTGCATAAAAGAAGTTGGAATTCAAAGTTTGCATCCGTGACAAGAAGTCAAGCAGGACTTTGAAATCCCCTGTTTCTATTGATAAACTCCGACCTTTCTCAAAAGAACTTTTCGATTCGCTTTTAAGGCTAATAACAGTCTTGTATTCAGCAAACTGCTTAGCCATCGCAGCATATATCTTTCTAGTCTGTTCACTCACAGCTTGTGCAGGTAAAAGCTCATGATTATGCTCCCTCACAAAGCTGTGAATTACCCATTTCCCATCCGGCCTTCTCTTAACATGCATGCTAGCTTTGCAGTCAGTTTTTGCACACGTTCTTCGACCAGCCATATTATCTGGATCTTGCTTGCTCTGCCTAGCTCGTGGTCGATTGAAAGATTTATCATACTCTCTTTTAGTGCCATACCTAGAGCAAGCAAACTTTGCATCAATAAACTCCCTAGTAGTTTTCGATCGACGACTGTTCTGTATAGCAGTATTAAACCCAATCGCCCGAGAATACTCTTGGTAAAACGAATACGCTTCACCGTGTGACTCAAACTCCATACCATTAAGAGGTTCAAGATTCATTCCCTCATTGTACTCAACCAATTCCCCAGTTGGAACACCCATACCTACACTGTCATCAGTATGTACCTCAACTGTAACATCCTCAATTTTACCAATATCTATATCTTCTTCATTAGCATCATGAAGTTTGTGTTCATTCTGTAACACATTATCAAGTCCTCTATCTTCATCATCTCCTTTACAAAGGTCACCTGAATGTAGTCTAAGATCTATATCCATGACAAGAGGATACTTTTCCTATATAAGAACAAAAAGTAAATATTTTTAGGTCAAAAACGTATACAAAAGATAACAACAGAGAGTCCATTAAAAAAAAAATCCAACTTTATAGCTCCAATGAATTGGGAAGAAAATGTATATATATACACATTTGTTCCGATAATTGAAGAAAATTTGAAAGCTAAGTTCGTAGTGATAATTTCATCAGTACATAAACGAGATTTTCTTGAATCGAATCGAAATTGAGTGAAAAAAAGATGAGAAGCTTGATCAAACACTGTCATTTCGTTGTTTTCACTATGAGATTTACCTGAAGATATACGAAACGGAAGGCCAATCGAAAAGCGAGAAATCGAAAATAGAAACTGAGAAATCTCGTCGCGAGGAAGAAGATGAAATCGAGGAAGAAGCACGCGCCAATCGGTGCGAGTTGGCGTTATCGATCTGGGGAAGGAAGGTAGAGGGAGAAAGAGAAGAAAATTTTCGTGAGTGGTGTTCACGCGATCTGAGAAAGCGAGTGGGCGGAGGAGATGCACGATTCTAGGGTTTCTTCTTTCTCTTTCTGTCTAAACGCATCTGCCATCTTCATATATCTCTTCATTTTAAATATTAAATTAAAATTAAAATTAAAAAATGAAAAACATTTTGTAAGTTCGAAAATTCTCTACTACGCACGCGTTGCGCGTGCCAACACTTCTAAGGGTTCAAAGAATTTTAATTTGATGGAAGCGTGAATAAATGAGATGGTTATCTATAGGGGCGTCGACTAGACTGCTTAGACTTTAAAAATGGTTGGTCCACTAACGATTATGATTGTACTTGTTTGAAATTTTATTTTAACAAGAAAAAAATATCTAGTCTGTAACATTCGTGAAATTACATTTCGGAATGCAAGTTTTTCCTAGTAAATTATCTTCAAAACATTTTGTTTTCTATCATCTATAATCCAAAAAACTAAATTGAACTCGAACACCAAAATAACATGAGTACAAACAATTAACTACATGTTGTTTGTCAACAAAATTAAAAATAAAATCATGTTTGTAACTTTTTGATTGTCAATTTCTTATCTTCTGAAGATATTTTTGCCGGCAAATAAAAAAGTTTACAGGATTTTATATGTATAAAAATATTTCTTTTAGATATTCTGAGACCATTTGTTACTCTCTTTTTTTTTTGGCCTTCAGAGACCATTTTTCACTTCATAATAAGACTATAAAAGCGTTTGAAAAAGTAAGTGAAAATAAAAAATTATCATATGACTGTAGTTAATTTTGAATAGAATTTGTATAATCTACAATTTACAGGATTTAAATCAATTTTATAAAAATGACTAATACAAATCAATAGCCAGCCAATAGTTGCTGTGACTATATATATATATATATATTTTTTTTTTTTATAACTGTGACTAGTCAGTTTAATTTTGTATATACTATATATATATTAGCTTAAAGGATAATTATATAATTAATTAGTCCAGTAATGTAAACGTTGGGTCAAAGACCAACTCATTTCGAATTAATTTTGACTAAACCTGCTACACTAAGACTTTGACAGCTAGACGATAATTTTCTCTTCTCTCCCGTTTCTGCAACGAACTGTCTTCACTTGATCTCTCCGGCGTCGACGACGGCAACGTGACGAAGACGTTGCCGGAATTTGGATTTCGCTTGGCTCAGTGTGATTCCTAAGTGTTTTTGTAATTGGAGAGAAGAAGGTATGGTGAGGAAACACGGATGGCAACTTCCCGCTCACACACTTCAGGTAAATTCATCATCGATGCAACCTTCGCTACAGTTTTAATTCTAGCTCTGATTTCAAAATTGAGTATGGATATGATTCTGGTTAAACAGGTGATTGCGATTACAGTGTTTTGCTTGTTGGTGGTTGCTTACTATGCTTTCTTCGCTCCTTTCGTCGGAGGTCTTATTTGGGAATATGTTTTGATCGGTGTTTACTCTCCGGTGGTATGTTATATTGCTTTTCAAGATCTTTATAGATTATGGCATTGAACATATCTGATAGGTTACTTCATCTATTGTGTGTCTTGTTGCAGGCTCTTCTTGTTTTTGTTTTGTATGTTCGTTGTACTGCAATCAATCCTGCAGATCCAAGAATCATGTCAGTATTTGATACAAACGTAGTCAGATCTGGGATAGATAATGGTTTGTCTAGGAATTTTGATGAAATTGGAAGTCAATTGCAGTCTTCTCCTTCAATTATGAGTAGGAGTTCTAATTTAGCAGCAAACTCTAGTGTGAAAGGTTCTATAGGAGATGATCAAAGAGTGGAATCTGTTCCTAGAAAATCTTGCTATAAATATAATCCTCTGGCTATCTTCTGTTGCGTTTTTGTTCTTGAAGACTGCTATAAACAAGAAGAGACACTTGAACAAGAAGGAAACGTTGAAGAGGCTCTCTTTTGCACATTGTGTAATTGTGAGGTAGAGTAACATGGTTCCAAGCTTTAGAAAGTTACAACAAGTCTCCCATGGTTGTATATGTGATGTGTACATTTCCTTTTTGTTCTGAACAATGGATGTTTCTAGGTACGCAAGTTCAGTAAGCATTGTCGGAGTTGTGATAAATGTGTTGATTGTTTCGATCACCATTGCAAGGTAAAAATTTCTGATGTTTCAAATGTTTTTTTCTTGCAATCAGTTACCCTTTTATGGATATTTTATTGGATTTGCATAGTTGACATAGTTGTTGTCAATTGCTACAGTGGCTTAACAACTGCATAGGTCGTAAAAACTATGTGACATTTGTCTCTCTGATGGCTGCCGGTCTTCTCTGGGTATGTATATACCTCGTATATGCTGTTTCTTGAACTTATTTTTCACTTAACCACTAACAGGTTATGGTTTCTCCCTCTTCAGCTCATTATTGAAGCAGCAGTTGGAGTTGCAGTTATAGTGCGTGTATCTGTTCATAAGAAGAGCATGTCAACCGAAATTGTCAATAGACTTGGAAATAGTTTCTCTCCCGCACCTTTAGCGGCAGTTGTTGTAAGTATGCCATTGCTTTGAGGTTAGCTCCTGTCGTCAATGTTACTAATGTCATATCTGAAAATTATGTAGGGGTTTTGCACTGCTGTTGCCATTCTGGCATGTTATCATCTCGGTGAGCTTCTCTTTTTCCACATGATCCTCATTAAAAAGGTCAGTGGGAAAAAAGCTAATTCTGATATTAGTTGCAGTAAGATATCATTCTAAGACGTTTTTAAGCTAGAAGTGACTAGCACTAGAAACCCACGCTCTTCATAGTAGTGAGGTTGACCTTGGATTATTTTTGTTTAACTGCCTTATATCTTGATGTTCACCTCTATCCTTCATAATTAAGTCCATCTGAACCATTCTCCCTAACTCAGTTTCCTAATGTAAAAGCTCTAACTATTGTATTTAACTTATGTTTACTACATTTTTTATAACTTGCTGATGGCATGTTCCAGTATAAGGCTATAAGCTATGTGAACTTGTCTTCTGTTAAATATCGGCAGGGGATTACTACGTATGAGTATGTTATAGCAATGAGAGCCATGAGCGAGGTGCCAGATGGAGCATCTCTTGACGAGGAAAATCAGAATGTGCTTTATTCTCCCACCGGGTCTGCCACAACTGGCTTTAGTCGTGGAAGCTCTCTCGGTCTACCATACAAGGGGGTCTGGTGCACTCCACCTAGAGTGTTTGATGATCAGGTATCTTTACCTTTTCCAAAACATCCAAAGGTTCTTTTTCATCTCTTGTAAAATTTATTAGAGTTTTGGTTTTGTTGGGTTATATAACTTATTACATCATTTGAATGCCTAGTTATCCCTATATATAAACTCGAAAGCCAAGGCTTTCCCACGAAATAAATGTGTTAACTGTTGGCATACATGTGCTGCTTAATCTGATATTATGTTCAGGTATTGACATGCCAGTTCAACACTCATTTTATCTCTATTGTAGGATGAAGTCATTCCCCATTTAGACCCTAGGATGGTCCCGTCGACTGTAGATCCTGATGCAGCTGGATCAGCAGAGAGAGGCATCAAGGCTTTGAAAAAACCAGTCAAACGTAATGCATGGAAACTTGCAAAGTTGGATCCAAACGAAGCTGCAAGGGCAGCTGCCAAAGCCAGAGCATCTTCATCTGTCCTAAAACTGATAAATAATCGCCATTTTCCTGATAATGAACTTAGCTCCATTGGCACGGTTAGTATCAACAGTAGCGTAAGGAGAAATGCAAATATGGCTGCAAGTAAAGAGATACAGAACAATGATCCAATGTCATCTCTTTCTAGAAACTCGTTCCCTCCAAGCCAAGGTAGCAGGGATGAGTATGACACAGAGAGCCATTGTCTGAGCACTCTTAGCAGTCCAAGCCATGTTCGCGAGTCTATCACACTTGCTCCGCTCCCTCAGCATCCTACTGTAGTTGGCCACCGCGTCACTGCAACAACCCATCAGATGCACTCTACGTTTGATGAAAAAGTCCTGCACAGAGGAAATGACACTGATCCACTATTTCGCTCTACGTTTGATGAAAAGGTCCTGCACCGAGGAAACGACACTGATTCACTATTTCGCTCTGCTCCTGCAGCTTCTCTTCTCAGAGATGTGAGAAAGTCATCAGCTGTTTGGGATCCAGAAGCTGGGAGATATGTATCAGCTCCTGTAACGACACCAACTGATGTCCGCAACAGATTGCCAAATCCTAGCTCACAAACAGCCAACACTCAGAATCCAAGATCCATTCTTCCATCTCAAGATTCTTCTTCTGGATCATCAGCACTAAGGCCTCCTCTTCCTCTGCACCAAGCTGAGAGAAGACTGACATATACAGGTGACTCTATCTTCTATGGAGGCCCTCTGATTAATATTCTGACGAGAGATAACCCAAGAAGCGGAAGGGTCTCGGTAAGAGAGGGACAAGACAGATTGGCATCGACACTTCATCGAGATACAAGATTTAGAAGGGATTCAACCTCAAACCAGCTTCCGTGTTTGCCCTGGAGGTCACGGGAAAAACTCGCAACCTGGTTCTACTAGCATCAAATAGATAAACCAACAGTATTTTCTTGATAGGCTCTGATCATCTACAAAACGCCTTCCCAATTCCTAGAGAGACTCAAAAATAATGGAACTGTACCACCAAGAAGTTTTATGCTGTGTTGCAGGAACTCCAAGATTTGAAATTGAGTTTTTGAGTCATTGGAATTTGTGTGAAGTTGCAGTCCCTTTACAATATTAAACTAGGATTCATTCGAGCTTCTTTGATAGATGCTTCTTGAAAGCCAGAAAATCAGAAATGTCATTACTTTTGATTCTTCATGTATAGCTTTCTCTTTCGCATGTCTCTTCGTTAGTACAACAACTAGCTTTCACTCAATTTATACCAACGCTGCTAAAATTTTCATGCCGTTTGAATAAGGTGACAAGCAAATGACATTATTATGATGATAATATTATCACTCTTTGAATTTAAGATACAGAACAAAGTACTATATAATCACATTGACAAAGCCAAGAGAAATTTGGACCGTTCTCCCAGCAAAAAACTGAAAATGTTGCATAAATATACCCCAAACACCTTGAAAACATATAAGTAACAACACTGCTTACCAATCCCTTTAAGAATCCAAAATCATTCATGGACAAAAAAGAGGATGGCTTACATAAATAACAACAACAATGAAGGTAGAGTGAGACGCCAATACGATGTCCTTCTCTTCAAGATCGATGACCCAAGCAACTCTTCTCAAGTCTGAAACCCATTGTGTTCTGTTCTCCCATGATTTGGTCTTTCTTTTTTATTTCTTTCCTTTCATCAAAAGCTGTGTATGTACAGTACAGGACAATGGGAGAGGGATTTGGGCTGATGATTCTCAGAGAAAAAATGGCTATCACGAGCCTTTGTTTTATTCGGTCGGAGTTACGTCTTCTTGGGTTTTGGCCATTGTCCTCCACTACATTATGAGATGTTGGAGCAAGTTTTCCTGCTCGGTTGGCTTTAGCTGACTGAGATCCTGAGGATTTTCCTGCTAAAGAATATTCACTATTTAGACTTAGAAGATTGATCTGAGGCCTGGTCAAACTCTCCACTGGCACACACTAGATCAGATTTGTGGATTTGACTAAAATTTACTAACCTAATATCTGAAACTGTGGTTTGTATCTTTATGACCAATTCAGACTTATTCTCTTATCACTATCAACATGTTGATAAGACTCTTCTCTCAATTTTAAAAATGGTAAAAGAAAGGCAAAGAGAAAGAGAGAAAAATCTGACCACTGTTTGGCAGAGATAATCGTTCCTTAGAAGATCTATTTGGTGGCTCTCTTGATCTTTCTTTCGGATTGCTGTGCGATCTTGGACCAGCACCAGGTTTTGAGTTTACTTCTACAGAAAGATCTTCTTTAGAAGCCTTTGACTTAGCCTTGGATACAACTGGAATGCTTGAAGATATTCCAGGAGAAGACAAATTACCATCCGACTGAGATGGGCCAGTCATTTGAGTTGAAACACCAGATACAAGATTTGAAGTGCTTGGCATCTTGCTTGCGCTTTTCGTCTGCGTTTTATGCACATTCTCAGACTGCTCCATACTGTTTTCACCTAATTTCGCATCATCCCTGAGGTTACTGTCAAGAAACCGATTCTCCCATGGACGAACAGCCATCCATCTTTCTAACCAGTTCCATCCCCAGTTGTTTTTGTCGGGTTGAAAGCCACTGTGCGCAGATAACTGCCGAGTTCCTGCCTGCCACTACAAGAGAGAAATTATATATGTAAGAGAAAGGTCCAATTACGTCCACAAAGAAACAAAAGCACTAGACATAGTGCTTGCGTGTAACCTGATGAGTCAAAGCATATGCCATAGCCCTCTCACGCTTAGCTGCAGCTTCCTGCCTCTTTAGCAGCTTGGCTTGGATTTCTTCAACAGATCCAATGCTATCGCACCAACCTTCCTGAGAGATGATAACACGTAGTCAACATGACTGAGAATTAAAGGCCAACCACAAGAGAAATAAATACAAACTTTGTAAATAACTGAGCAAGTGACTGTCACCTCTATTTCTCGAACTCGAGCTTCGTCTGCTAGCTGTTGCTGAAGTGTCTGCTGACCAGTTTCACTTTCCAAGGCGAGACGAACACGTCTGGCACGAACACGAGCCTGAACTCTTACCAAAGCTTGCATGCATCGAAGCGTTACTGCAGCTTGTTTTCTAACAGCATGTCCTCTAACAAGGGCTTGAAGTCTAACCAATCCCTTCAATGCTCGTAAAGCCCTTCTAGCCTAAGAAATGTATCATCTTATTTTCAGTCAAGTCAAAGGCATAGAAATGAAATGAAAAAGGATTATAGAAACAAAGAATTGTTTTGCATACAGATTCATCATAATTTGAGGTCATTCAATAAAGGTGGTTAACAAAAGGCAATCCGAACTTTTAAAGCCAATGAACTATCTGCAGTAAACTATGCAATAGATAAAGACTATAAGAAGAAAGTATCAACTTAATAAGATGAAATTGATACCAGAAATCCTCGATAAGCTGTTTGAATTCGCGTTGCAGCTTGATGTTCCCTCCTTTGTTCTTCACAAACTCCACCATTTGATTGAAGTGAAGTTGAAGTAGAGACCCCAGTATCAACAATACTATGCATATTGGAATCTTCAAATCCAACTTGAAGTTTTTCGGCATCAAAATCAACTGAATTCTTTCTCCCGAACCGGCTCTTAGTACCAATCTTCACCTTCACCAGTTGAACAAACATAGAAATGAAACCAACATTGACATATAATTAGATAAAAAGAAACACTCTTGTAATCAAATAAGCATAAAGTACTCACATTTTCATCTTTCTTTGAAGACCTTGACTTGTCAGATTTAGTAAAACCAACCAATGCTTTAATCCATCTCCCAGAAGCTCCCATTGTATCCAAATTTCAACGATCGGCAAGATAAACAACAACCTGTAGAATCGCAATTTAGTAACTGAATTATTCAAAGAATAAAGCTTTCTCGTTTTTGAATGTGAATTAAACATTTAAGACACACACACAGAGATACACAAATAAGGAAACTTCAATTGAGTCTGCTAAATACTTGGGACAATGTTGGATCCCAAAATTAAAAACCAAAACTTTACAAATGAAACAAACTAAAAATGATGCAATAAATGATGCAATAAAATTCGAAATTGAGAAAATCGAGTAAAAGTAAAACTCAAAACCCTTACCGGCGGGCGAAGGAAAGATCGGCCGATGAGAAGATCTTCAGAGAGGAGACTTTGAGAGTGACGATGATCTTCACTTCTTCAGTCAGTGAGCGTGTTTCTCGCCAACATTTTCTATCTCTCTACAAAAAAGTCCATTCTTTTCATTCTCTTTCTCTCTCTATTGTCTGAAAGATTACAGATAGATAGGAATTGACTTGCTAAAAATTGATTTATCTTTTCGTTTCCCTTTCCTTCAGATACGAATCAATCATAGCTAGATTGCACGCCGTACACTTGCTATTTTGCGCCGAGTTACCTGTGAAGTTGTCAGCGTTTTTTGAGTTACGAAACGGCAAGTAGTTTAGTTTGAATACTTGTATATTGCATGATTTTTTTTTACGCTATTGCATGATCCTTTAATTAATGAATGCATTTAAGTTTTATGATAATAATAATTAGCATGTAGAGCTTTTTTTTCCTATTTTCAATGCACTCTGGTATCCGAATGAGAAGACAAAAAAAAGTTTTTTCTTATGTGATGTGTTGTCATCTATAATATGATGCGACTGATTTGTCATGTTTGTATTTTTATGGGAAGTTTTTTTGTTTTTGTTATTTAAGTGATTTTACAAAAACTTTTGCTGATCATCAATAAAGATTCGATTTTAGAAAATAAGAATTATGCGGATTAATGTTGACTGATTCAACCAAAAAAAAAAAAAAAATCAGTGGAGACATTTGTTGTAACTTGTGGGTTCAAAATAGTAATTTTCTATTGTAAACAGAAAATGATGCATGTAAAATTTTCTATTACTATAGATTTTGTGATGTGATTAAATTTTTTTTTGTTGTGCAATCGTTTGTGTACAAATTGTTTGAGGAATCGTTTTGTTTTCAAATATTCGTCATTATTCATCATATCATTATTTCTCTTAAACTAAGAAAATATCTCTTAACGGTAAAATATTAGATGAAAGAAGTTTGTTTATCTCGATTGAAATATATACTTCTAATGTAACAAAATTATGTATTTGACGTATAATATCTTGAAAACTCGTATATTTAAATAAAATATATTTTCTAACATTAAATAAAATATCTCCCAGAAAAAAAAGAAAAGAATATGTAATCAAATTTGGTATTTTCTTCTTCTTCTAGTTGGCCTAGTTGGTACAATTTGATATGGTGTATTATAAGGATTTTCTAAACGTGTAGCAGCCTCAATTAAATTAACAAAACTAAATAAAAATGATTGTAACTCAATGAGTCACTGCCACGTCACTTGTCAAAATCAAATGGAATCTCGAAGAGATAAAAAAAAATATAAGAGATATTTTATTTTGATTCAATGAATCATCATCATCATCCTCTGTTTTAAACCAATCTCAGCTCTCACTCTCAAAGAATCCAGGATTATTCTTCTTCTTCGATTCACTCTCTGTATCTTCGTTCCGATCTCCGAGAAATGGCCGTAATCAATAGTCTCCGACGCTTAGCGCGTACCACTCAGGTGTTTTCAACTTCTTATTCGATTGATTCATGATCCTCGATTGCATCATCGTCCACGGATCAATTTTTCTTATTCGTTTCATCGTTGATTATGGAATTGGAATCTATATTTGTTTCGCTTAGTAGATCGGGATTCAGAAAATACGTTGAAATGCCAAAAATAAAAAATTTGGAATTTTTTATTTATTTCTTTTCAAAATACCAAATTGACGACTGGATCATGATTAGGCGTCTTTATGGGATTCTCCAATAATGAGGAACAAATATTTTTTTTATTATTCACTGTGCTAATGTCTCTTTTCTCATGGCAGGTTAATTTACAGAGTAGGTATGCTACATGCATGTCTAGGAACACTTCCTCTAGGATCTTTACTACAGAGGCATCACCAGAGAAGCAAAAACCAGTTGGGTGAGTGAATTTTTTGTATGCTTTTATGAGTTTTCTAGCGACATTGAGACATGAGTAGTGTAAAAGGTTTACTTAAAAGAGATATGAAATTTTCTGAGCAGGTCTAAAGGACATGATATGCTTGCACCTTTTACAGCTGGGTGGCAAAGTTCTGATATACATCCCTTGATTATAGCTAAGTCCGAGGTATGTAAGGCATTTATGTGTATACTATGTAAAATGTTGATTCAAACTGTTATGCAAGTGTTACATTTTCTTCTTTCAATTTTTTACAGGGAAGCTATGTGTATGATGACCATGGCAACAAGTATCTTGATTCTCTTGCTGGTCTTTGGTGTACCGCCTTAGGTATATTTATTTTTCCTTCTATTATTACTACAACACATGGCTTGATGTTTCACTTTGTACATGCCTTGAAGTTAGGGGTTGTGTCATTGATACGAAAAAATCTTGCAGGAGGGAATGAGCCACGGCTTGTTTCTGCTGCTGTTGAGCAGTTGAACAGCTTGCCGTTTTATCACTCCTTTTGGAACCGTACTACTAAACCTTCTCTGGTATTCAGACTCCTTCCTTTTGGTGCCATTTTTATAATGCTTTTAAGACTCATGGCAGGATGGTTGGATAGATAATCACTGTGATGTTTTTCCTGCAAAACAGGATCTTGCTAAGGATCTTTTAGATATGTTCACGGCCAATAAAATGGCCAAAGCTTTTTTTACAAACAGTGGATCAGAGGCCAATGATACTCAGGTTTTCCATAACTATACACTGGACCTTGATCTCTTATTTTCTAAGCTGTCGACTTATAAGAGCTGTTTATGAATCTCATGTATATATAATGCAGGTCAAGCTAGTTTGGTATTACAATAACGCACTTGGAAGGCCAGAGAAGAAGAAATTTATCGTAAGAAAGAAATCGTGAGAAAGGACATTTTCTTTTCATTTTTTAGTTTGTGTATTTATAAGATCTCAAAGTGTTTATAAATGTGGTGTTATGATTTCGGGTACCATGGCTCCACTCTAATATCAGCAAGTTTGTCCGGGTAGGATAAATATATTTTCTGTTTAGAAGTGCTTAAGATTTTTTTTTTTGTTCTTAACAAATTTAATCCATTGTTCCAGCCTTCGGCGCTGCACCAAAATTTTGATTTACCTGCACCATTTGTGTTGCACACAGATTGCCCTCATTATTGGCGTTTTCATCTTCCAGGTATGAGTGATTCTTACTTCCATTTCAAAAGTAAAGTAATTTTCTCTTTTAACCTTGTAATTGTTTGTCCAGGTGAATCAGAAGAGGATTTCTCAACCAGATTAGCCAAGAATTTAGAGGATCTTATTCTGAAAGAAGGACCAGAAACTGTAAACATTTCTATCTATGCATTTAAAGATGATATATGCTTTTGGCATATCTCAATCTAACACAAGAATCTCTTGCTCTAGATTGGTGCTTTTATAGCAGAACCAGTCATGGGTGCTGGGGGTGTGATACCTCCACCTGCTACCTACTTTGAAAAGGTCATTTTCTGAACTTTGTTAGTATTTGATTATTTGATTACCATTAGCCTGGTTATGCAGTTTTTTGGTTAGATCTTTCTGGATGTGGTATTGGGATCTTTTTGCCATTTCATTTTGTTAACGGAGTGTCATTTCTCTCTCTGTGATGCAGGTCCAAGTTGTTCTTAAGAAATATGATATTTTGTTCATTGCTGATGAGGTATGTGCATATAATATTTACCATCATTCCACACACTGGATCATGACCTCAAAGGTCGATCAAGAAGAAACGGTACCATTTTCAATTTTTATTTTGTTTGGCCATTAAGGTTATATGTGCATTTGGAAGGCTTGGGACAATGTTTGGTTGTGACAAATACAACATCAAGCCAGATCTTGTGTCTTTAGCTAAGGTGAGATTTTTTGCAAGTTGATAAGGACCCTTTTGGTTTCTCTGTGGGCAAATTTCCCCTGACAAGTTGTAAATGTTTTATGATTTCAGGCATTGTCTTCAGCATATATGCCAATTGGAGCCATTCTTATGAGCCAGGAAGTGGCAGATGTCATTTATTCTCAAAGCAACAAGCTAGGTACAATACTTTGGTAATGTTCACTGAGGTGATATTCCAATGTTCTAATCTAACAATGCTGGTCTTATTTTTTTTGCTTTCTTTTCAGGTTCTTTCTCCATGGATTTACTTATTCTGGTCAACCAGGTCCATGTGCTGTAGCAATTGAAGCTATAAAGTTATACAAGTAAGTTTGTCACTTTGCTCATTCATGCAAGTGAGCCATGTTTATAAATTGTAATCAGCCAAAAACTCAAAACATGCCACCACAGTAGGTTAAGTTTCTTGTTTCTATATTCGTATCTACACTTTTTTTAACGTTCATATTCATTATTATAGAGAGGGAGCATACCAGAGTATGTGCCAAAGTTTCCCCACGGTTTCAAGATGGTCTTAAAGCTTTTGCCTCCAGTAGTCCTATCATTGGAGAGGTATAAATACTCTCAGTACTTACCAGTTTTATCTTTTGGAAGTATTTGACTGAGAACATTTGAGATGGTTTTCAGATAAGAGGAATCGGTTTGATTCTTGGGACTGAGTTTGTAGACAACAAATCTCCGAACGATCCATTTCCACCAGAATGGGGTAAAATCTCTCACGTAACCAAGAAAAAATAAGTATCTCTTCTCCTAAATTCATTACCTCACTAATTCATGTTTACAGGTGTTGGTGCATACTTTGGAGCTGAGTGCCAGAAGCGCGGTATGTTAGTCCGTGTTGCAGGTGATAGCATAATGATGTCTCCACCGCTCATTATCACACCTGAAGAGATCGATGAGGTAAATTACCAAAAATCTTGAACTATTAGATTTGCTTTTTGTCTGATAAATCTTCCTGAAAACTCTCTTTTTTCCTCATTGGATTTTATTATCTTGCCGTTGATCAGTATTTATGGGAAAGCATTGAAGGCGACGGAGGAGAGTGTAAAAGAACTCAAGACTCAGCAAAATAAGTGAGAAGCAGAGTCAGATCATGTTGATGAAATTGGTTTTAATTAGATTCTCAAATTTTGATTGTTTTTTTAGCACGCAAGTCTTAATAAGTACATTTTTATGAGGAATAAACAACAATGAGACATTTCATGATGAGATCAAAATCATCTAACAAAACCAAAGATGCAGAGACATGAACATGTTTTTGCTTGCAATGCTACTTAACTGAGACAATTACTCATGTGAAAGATTTATACTAATCCAATGATTTTAAAGATAGCATCTCCCACATGTTTTTAACTTTTATAAATACCCAGAAACAATAGTTAGATCCTTGAACAAGAGAGTCTCTTGTTTAGAGAACATCTATTTTGATCTCTAAATTTTGGAATCCAAGAACGAGGACGTTTTTTATTAGCTTCTCGTCTTGATCTTCTCTCCCTCGAACTTAAAGAAGTCTTGAACCCTCCTTCTTCGTTCTCCGAGTCATACACATCTTTCAACGATTTCTGCACACCGATACTTGAGTTATACGTAAAATCAACAATCCACTGTTAATGAACAACAACGTTAAGAATTAAGACCAATTTTCCAGATTAGAAAAACACTTGGTGGCACCGAACACAATGGTCTTGATGAGCTCTCTACTCAAAGAAATTAAGGAATTTTGTTTCATAACGACGAACCTCTCTGATCTCAGCGAAGCTAACGGCGTAAAAGGTTACAACGGAGACTGCGACAATTCCAAGAACAGGGAGTGCGATATGGCTTAGCCCATCCATTTCTTCTCTTCTCTGAACCAAACTTGAAGATAAGATTCTTGAGGATTCTTGAGGATAAGACTTCTTTATATAGTGTCCCTTCTTCAAAACCACACAACTGTATCTAAATCTAACTCATTTTCTCACTTATCCGTTGTAAGAATCAAGACCAGCTTATGTCCAAACAACATCCAATCATTACCATTTTCAAGATTTATTTGGACATGAGAGAAAATTAAAAATCTGAGCCTGAAAATAAATAACAATCGATATGTCTGAATGGTTTTTGTCGTCACTAACATATGAGAAATGCATACCAAGTAAAAAGAAGAAGAATATAATCCTGTAATTATTAATTTCTGGGATACAGCTTTAAATTGGTAAAACACTTCTATAGAATACAAATCAAACCCTAAGATGAATATCACAAATCAAACCCTATGATCATTACAAGAAAGAGGTGAGTGTTCATGCGAACAGATTCTCCGAATAACCACCTTCATAACTCGCTTCCTTCTCCCCTTTGAATATCTCAGCATCATCAAAACCTGTTCACATTTCATTCAAAACCCTTTTTAATAAACTTCTAATAACAACAATATCTTGGTAAACAAACTAGATTCTGTGAAGCTTTTTTTACCTGAACCCAAGTCTTCTGTTTCATCGATGATAACCGCAACTTCTTCTGTCCTCTTAATGGACTCTAATGACTTCCAGTCTGAGCTTCCATTTCCTTCTATACAAACTTGGTTTCTTGAAACCCAGTCTTCAAGAACTTCCATGTTGCTGTGTGATAACGGGTCTACTGTCTCATCTCCGCTGTTTTGGCATCCCTGGGGAAGACAGGAGAACCCCTAAGTTCTGTTTTGAACAAACATGGTGGTCTAATCAAAGAAAACCTAAAAGAATTCCAACTTACATTCGTCTAAGGCGCATGTTATACTGAACAAAGATAAGATCGCTGAGCCGTTGTCGCTCAATGGAGTTCTTGATTCATATATTTGAGATTGGTGTTAGGTTTCTCTCAGAGCCAATCAATGAGCTACATGTCTGACTCAGAATGCGGATTGCAAAAGCGTGACAGGTTCAAGCAGCTTTCTCCATATGTAGTCCACCATTCAGCTATAAAAGAATCAAACATGTTAACTACTTACGAAACACTTCAAACGTATAATTACTAATTGAATAAGAAAAAAATGTCTTACCAGGAAGCATTGTGTCTCGAGGCTCTGATAGCTAAGTTTCTCCCAAAGATTCCAACAGCATTCTTGTATGAGTTTATGTCCTTAATGATTATATCTTGAATATTAACATCAGGGACTAACTTCTCTATGCAATCAACCACCGCTAAATGAATCTCACTCGCATTTCTTCATCGATGCTATAGAAAAACTTGGGTTAAGATAGAAACCAGCAGCATGCAAAGGAAGGCGATGTTGTTGCAACCACCACCTATCTATAATCTTCCAGTAAATTATGTAATCCTCCCTGTGAACCAGATGTGTCTTAATAAGCTTCTTTAGCTCGATATAATGCTGCGTATACATACCCCATAGCAGGCCTCCTTTCAGAACAAACTATCCTCAAAACCCCAAAAGGAGGCGGTTATATGGTTCGCCAATGTTAATGCCTTCCAGAAATTCTCATCATTGATAGTCTCAGTCATTGCTAATCCACCAGCTTCCTTTGAATAGGAACAATCATTCCATTCAGATGAAGTAACCATGGCTTGTAAATGTGGTTTTAGATCCGCGATTCTTCCCATTGTTGTGAAATTTGTAGCGGAACTGGTAAAAGGCTGGTTGCACTATATCATTGCCATAAGTGAATTTCCTCATCAGATTCAAAAACACCACTGTGATTGTAAATAATTCTCGTAACAGTTCGAGCTTGTTCGATAATTTCGCTTATCCAGTCAATCTTCCCAAACTCTTCAAGCATCTTATCAATACAGTATGCAGAACAAGGAACCCAATATAGAGAAGGATACACATCCATCAACTTTTTCCCAGCAGTGACATAATGATCTTCGCATTTCGTAATAACTTGAACAACATTTGTATCTCCTATCTCTTCAACCACCTCCTTAAGTAACTCATATAACTTATCAGGAGAATCTAAAATCTCTGATGCATCCACGGATTTCAAAACACTACTTTTTCCGGGCAGTAAACCAAAAACTTAAGGATCTTCGGGAAGCCTTCCGCGGAGTTCAACTCCTGGACTAAAACAGAACATCCAGTCCTCTTCCACAACGATTTGCATTCATCAATTTCTTTAGTCATCTCCTCTACACAACTCTTCAAAATCCAACCTCTAAGATCATCATGAGTAGGAATAGAAACACCAAACCCTCCAGAAACAATCGCATCGATAAACGGTTGGAAATTAACAGAATTCACCACATCAAAATCAGCTCCAATATCAAACAAAAACCTTCCAACCGCCAAATGAACTGTTTTCTCCCGTTCTTTCGAAGACGGATGCACAATGTTCTTCACACTACTAATAGCCACAGGTATCAAATTATCCATATCTCTACTAAAATCACTTACACCACCAACTTCAACATTAGCCAAATCATTTCTATCAAAAGCATTATTATTCTTTCTACTCCTATAAGTCCTCTGCTTCGTTCTCCCAGTACTTACCCCACCAGCTACCAAATCCGGCGACTTAAACCCGTTATTAGCATCAGAAGAAACAACAACTGAGTTTCAACTTCCAAGGAGGAAATAAGCTATAGGCAATGGCTCAGGACTTGTTTTACGTCTCTTCCTTTGACGTCTCACAGTACCATCAATACATTGCTGCAAGAATAAACGAACATCTTCAGGGGACTTGATCACAGATCGTGCCTTGACCTTTTTTACCAGCAAGATGTTCTTTAACTCTTGTAATACCACCTCCTTTAAACATCTTACGACAGTAAAGACATCTCATTTGAACTCGATCTCCATATTTGTAAACTTCACAGTGTTTCCAAGCACTGTCTTGTTTCTGTGGTGTGAGCTACAGGCTCCAAATCCGAATCCATTATTAAGCCTATAAACAATCTGAGACAAAAGAAAGAATCTCATGAATTTACATTGTTGATTTTCCAAAACCCTAGATCCTTTCAATTAAAACGTTACGAAGATCAATCAAACATAGAAGAAGAAGAAGAAGAAGAAGAAAAGGAATTTTAGCTGAAGATAATAAAGCTCTTAGATTTTGTGACAAAGATTTCAAATTTATAGTTGATTTGAATCAGATCAGATTATAGTGAATCAACCCTTAGCTTAAACAAGCAATATTGAAAACCCCAGTGTCGAAAAGAAATCGTAACTTTCAGCGTTTTGTTTTTCATCGTAAGAACCAAAACAGGTAAGAAGAACGAAGAACGAACCTTTTTTGGTTTGCGGGTTCGTGACCGGGTTGGTTACGAGACAAATCAGTTAGGTGAAAAAGTGGATAAAATTACGGTATAAGGAGTTCGGTTCTGGGGAAGAGGAAGGTGGAATCGGCCGGAGAAGAAGAGTTTAAGGAACGGTGAAGAAGAATCTGAGAGCGACGGAGAAATTTTTGAGATGACCCGGCTCGTTAGGGTTCGAGAGGAGAAGAAGTTGGGCAGCTTTTTTCTGGTTTATAAAAACGACAATTTTTTTGTGACGTCATCTAAATAAATAAATAAATCCCTTGTTTTTGGTTTTGGCTAAACTTGTTTTGTTTTTTGTTTTTAAGTCGTTAAATCGGTTTTAATTCGAGGACTATAGTGGTAATTTATGCAAAGTACAAGGTTGGTGTGGGGTATCTTTTAATTTGTCCTTTCAAACATAGAAATGATTTTGGGGTAAACATTAGAGGGATATAAATTGGATGAGATTTGGACTATGGTTTTTTGGGTAAGAATCTAAGAAATTTATTGTTATGCAAATCATCATATAAACTAATTAAAGTGAGTAAAAAATTAAAGTAAATTTAATCAAGAAATTATAAAATTTTATTTCATGAAATAATTTAACCTGCTTTGACCTTTTTTATGTATTTTGGTTATGAGCTTTAAGTGTTACTTAATTAATTTATTTATGTAGAATATCATCTAATGTTGGTTTTTATAACCTATTTATAGATTTTAAATTTAATTATTATTTTTTGTTATGTAGCTTTAAAAACAAAAAATCCATTATTATTTTGTCTTTGTTGTACCTTTTCAGTAATAACTAATAAGTAAAAGGTAAAAAATCCATATGGATTTTACTTGGTGTCTCTTTCAAACAAGTCATAACTCATAAGTAATGGGTTAATGTTACAACAAAAATCATAGTATGTAAACAATACGAAGTAAGCGATAACTTATTTAGTGTAGCATAAGCATAATCTAGCTAATGTTTTTTTTTTTTAACCGGTTACACTAAGCTAGCTAATTAAGATGGTCAATGACGGTCATACATAGCCCAAGTTTCATGTGCTTGTTGTTCATGTTCTTGTAGTGCGTTATAATAAAATGGATGTGCTAATCAATTTTAGATTTTTGAACACATCTCTTTCATTTACATCTTGAAAGCATATTATTCACTATTCTCGAAAATTGGGCAGTAAAAGTTTCGTTCAAACATATGATGAAATAGGACGAAGATTTGTTCCTGTATTGACAATATTCAAAGATCATTTTGAGAAATGAGTAATATCGGAAATAAGATCCATAAAATGGCTTTTCATAAGAGTAATTTTTCAATCAATGTTCACGTAAATGACCATAAGAACTAAGAAGATATGCCAATGTATGGAAACATAAACCATAGTAACAAAACCTATTCTTGATTCATAACAATCTATGATGATAAAAGAAAAATGTATTCAGATTAACCCATTTCAATACCAATTGATGATGATATAGTAAAATGTACTCAAAAATCCCATTTCAATGCCAATCTATCATTTTGAAAATGGACACCATAATCGAACATCTTCAAGCACATTTCCAAAATTTAACCAATTAAATCCAAATTGAGCTAATTAAACCAGTGATGACATAAATTAAAGCCACCAATGTAGCAAATAATTATAATTAAAAGCCAAAATCCAGAAACAATCCCAACCAAAAACTCTTAAACCAAAGATCCACATTCATTTCTAGAACTAAACAAAACCGAAATTATAAATTGGATAACAATCTCAAAAGGTTCTCAGAACCTGAGCTTAATAAAGAACCACCTGTTCTTCCCAGTCTTGAAACGTTCCTCAAGCTTAGCCTTAGCTTCCTTAAGAGCCGTAACTTTCTTATCCTTACTCTGAAGAGCATCAAGAGTCGCAACTTCCTTAAGATCCACATCAAGCGTGTAACGAGTAGGCATCAGATGCTGGTAATTCACGAGCTTGATGAAACACTTGACTCTCGATTTCTTCGCCGTCTTCTTAGATGAATCTTTGCGGATCACTTTGCTCCGGATACTTCTTGATCCCGGCGACGAGACAGTGTCCGTAAGGTCTCTCACGGTTTCCGTCATCGAATGCACGGATGATCACTGCCTTTTTGCCGGCGTAACGGCCTTGAAGGAGGATCACTGCTTTGTTCTGCTTCAGAAACTTCACCATTGTTTCTCAGGCCGCAAAGGAAAGTCCTAAACTTATAGAGATGTTTATATAGTGAGTGATCAGCGAAAAACCCTAATTTTGACCGTTCTCACATTAATATTTGGCCCATTTATATGGGCTGGAACAAAAAGCCCATTAAATTTCCGAAGTGTTTTTTGGGACAGGTCGCAAATTTTGCTTACTTCATCTTTTTCTTAAAACAGTATTTTTTAATGTTCCTTTTACAAAACTAAGGGTCAAAATTTTAAGGTTCAAAAAAAGTTAAAACATAAAAATATGATTTTTATTTATTTGTTCTTAAAGTTTTGGTATTTTAGCATTAAAACAAATTTTTGTTTTTAAATTGTGGCCTTTTTTTAATGATTGGATAAGTTAACTAAAACCATGATTTATCCAGTCCTCTATCTTGTGTTTATATTGGCTCTCAGATGAAATTGAATGTTTCTCTAAATTCAAACATAAAAACATGAATTTAAAAAAAATTCTTGAAAAACATGAAGTTAGAGATTATTGTATTGTATGTTAACATATCCATGTAATGTAGGATTTAGAACATATTTAAGTTTTATGCAGCAATATAGAGAGTATAATATAGATTGTTTTTTAAGAAGCAATCAATCATCATCACCGATTAATTTTTACACCAAAGATTTAAATTGTGTGTAATGAGAGTAATTAACGAGAGCCAAAATACCATGACATTAAAAAAAAGAAAAAAAAATAGTGACAAGTATGAAGTAAAGGTTAGTAGAAAATAGTTTTCCATTAGATTATTACAACAAATAATTGTTTCCTATTAGTAAAGTTAACACGCGATAACAAAATTAAAGGATAGTTTTAGATGTGAAAATTTAATGGAAAAATTTTGTCAAATTTTTATAAAAATAAATTATTAGAATAAGAACTTGTATGAAATCATTAACTCCGATGTCTCATGATGAAGACCTCCGCAATCATTCATCTTCCCCGAAAAGACAACAAATTAACTCTAAAATGACATCCCTTTAATGGAAACAAGGAAATAAGAAGGATCGTTATTAAAAATTAAAAAAAATGCACTGGAGAACAAAACTGGCAATGGAAAAAACCCCATAGATGAATTGGAACTTATTTTCCTCTAATTTTTATGTAGGAAATATGGGTTTAAAATGTTGTAACAATTTATGAAAAACCCAAATGCAGAGAAATTTCGTTTGACAACGTACGTAAACATTTTACGGTTTAAATTCTTTTAGTTATTCAGTTGGGAAAATAGGTTTTAGCTGAAAACTTTGAAGTTGGATTTTCATTTTTCATTAAGGAAAGAAACAAAATGTAAGTCAATAGCGAATATAAAACCAAATTTTGAAGAAAACACTAACATTTAAATTTAATTCCAAGTTTTTCAACTAAAATGTTGGTTAAAAAATGTTAACTTTTTCTCCAAGTACTTGAATTGGTGAATTCTAGTATTCTTCTACCCAAAGAAATTGTAGTATAAACCAATATTTCGAGTCGAATTTGTAAATAATCCAGACAAGTTTTAAAAGTACACTGAAGTCCAATAATACGGTCTGATGAGTGAGGAGTGATGATAAATTATGTACGAGTTAAAAATTTAATAATCCAGCAAGAAAAAAGGATAAACATCTATAAAATCTACACTCAGAAAAAAAAATTGAACGAATATCTTGCAAATGAATCGCAAATGATTGATGAATAATTAATTAGAGCCAACCTATAAACATATATATAAAGAAAGTAAATTAAAAGAAACATATTATACCTTCCTATCACTGATACAAAGCCCCTGGACGTCGTCTCCACTGGTGCTGCCGGAGGATCACCCACCATTGCCTCTCTGGTCGGATAACCAATCGGCGGTGGACATGTGTACAGCTCCAGTGAGGTCTGTGAAGGCATTTCGACTGTAGCCAAGAAAATAAATTAATTATCTAATTGGTGTTATATTAATAATTTTCTACATATATCGGATATTGATCTTGATTAAAAATAATAATTCAAGAATTACCAGATTGATTCATTCCGATTTGAGGGCTGATGATTATGAAGAGAAGAGAATGTTGTGGTTTTAATTTATAGAAGACGAAAATATATTGTGAAGTTTTAGTTATTCTCTAAGAATTGAACACACAAAATTATCTAAGAAAAGAAAAAAAAGGTCAATACTGTAAATCTTTGAAGCATTCGTAAGCCAACTATGAACGTTGTACTTGAAGAGTAAAATAACTAGGGTTTTTTTGGGACCTATCACCTACCTCTTACCCAATCGGCGGTGGACATGTGTACGGCTTTTTAAATTATTATTTTTTTTTAATAATGTAACTACTAGTCATGGGTTGTTTCTATATCGTATTTTATCAGATTTTGAAATTTATATATATATATATATATATCTAAGTTGACTGATGTTTAGTTTTAGAAAAATACCAACTAAACATAATTAAATATTCACATGGATATTAAAATAGTCATAGTAGATTGCTTTTTTAGTTTTTAATAGGTTCTAGAGTATTAAAAAAACAATTATATATATGAGATATATACACAAATACAAAACAAGAAAATGTGTCTAACTCATTCATTTAATTATAATATTTTTCCATTTGGTTTGACCATTGATGACGATCGAAGATGACGATCAAAGATGACGATCGAAGATGACACTTCGAAACACATGCGAGAGTTTGGTTCCAGTTGTAGATTTGTTTTTTATTTATTTTTGGGTCAACATGTTTCCAGTTGTACGTAGTTTTAATTCTTAATTTTGAAGAAAATACATGGTCAAAAATATTCTCTAATAATGTGCAACAAATAATTGTTAGTGGGAAAGAGCATCAAAACACATACAAAACTGAAACCCTTTTTTTTTTATAGTGCTAGTGGTAGATTAAGTCATTGAAATGGATATCAGACGGAAGATTTTTAGCTGCCTGGGTCATCCGATGCTCCTAAATTCTTAATTATCAAAATTCAAAGGCATTGGATGTGAATACTCTAAAGCAATGAGTAAATCCTAATCTCTATAGGATTGGAAAGTAGAAATTTTTTATCCTTGATTGATTCTCCCATGTGGAAACTGGTTTGTAAGCACATCTAGCCGTTAGAATTAGTCTCTATCTTCAATTCCAACCAAAACTGTTAAACCAAGATCCACATTCATTGGATAACAATCTCAAAAGGTTCTCAGAACCTGAGCTTAGTGAAGAATCAACTGTTCCTTGAAACGTTCCTCAAGCTTAGTCTTAGCTTCTTGAAGAGCCCTAACCTTCTTGTCCTTACTCTGAAGAGCATCAATAGTAGCAACTTCCTTAAGATCCACATCGAGCCTGTATCGAGTATAGGGCATCATATGTTGATAATTCACGAGCTTGATGAAACACTTGGCTCTCGATTCCTTCGCCGTCTTCTTAGCAAAATCGCTTGCGGATAACTTTTGTCGGATACTATTTGATTCCGGCGACGAGACACTAATGAAGCACGGTGACGGCAATTTCATGACGTCTCCCGTCTCGGAAACGTTTCAGGTACTTACTGATCGATCCATCCATTAATAAAATCTAAAATATATGAGTTACTATTTCAAATGCCTCTATTTTTACTACTTTTCTTTTTTTAGAAGGAGGGATTGATTACATTTTTGAGGATCCAAATTCGTGATTTTCTTGTAAATTCAAATCTATTTACAAGTAAATCTCAGATACCTTGTTTGTGTATTTCACCTCATCAAAGTGTCTAAGCTTGATTCTAAACTGATAGGAAAATAGTGTTGAGTAATTCAATCATAACGTGACGAAACACATCTTATTGGTTCACTTAAACATACATAAGATCACCGAATGAAATCGAAACATAACAACAATAACAACCAACCAACTTTAACAAACAGGAAAAAAAAAAGAACAACAACAACCATCCACATAACATATTGTATGAAATCGTTAACTCTGAAGTCTCATGCTCAGGAGCTTCCGGCCATATCTTCTAGACAACAACATACGCATTTCAAACAAGTCCTGCCAATAGAAAAAGTCTCATAGATTAACTGTAAATCTTTTTTGTTCCTACAATTTTCATGTAGGAAATATGGGTTTAAAATATTGTAAATACTAAATAGTAACAATTTATGGAAACCCCAAAATTTCGTCTGACTACGTAACATTCTACGGTTTTAAATTCTTCTACTTAATTACTCAGTTGTGAAAAAATGGTTTTAGCTGAAAACTCTGAAGTTGGATTTTCCTTTTTTTCGTTCAAGGAAAGAAAAAACGTAAATCAAAAGCCAATTTAAAACAAAATTTTTGAAGAAAACACTAGCTTTTTAATTTAATCTCAAGCTTTCAACTAAAATGTCGGGAGAAAAAAAAATGTCAACTAAAATGTCAATCTCTAGTATTCATCTACCCAAAGAAGTTATAAACAATATGTATATGTAAAGAAAGTAAATTTATATACTCTAATCCCAATGAACTGCCTTGGACTTCGTCTCCACTGCTACTGCCGGAGGATCACCCACCATTGCATCTCTGGTCGGATAACCAATCGGCGGTGGACTTGTGTACGGTCCCGGTGAAGTTTGTGAAGATTTTCAACTGTCTCCAAAAGAGATGAATTAATTATCTAATTAGTGTTTATAGAAACAACATTTTTCAATATACATTGGAGATTGATCTTGAATAAAAAATAATAATTGAAGATTTACCGGATTGATTCATTCTGATTTGAGGGCCGAGGATTATGAAGAGGAGATAGTGTTGTGGTTTGATTTGGAAGCTGAGGATTATAAAGAGAAGGGAGTGTTGTGGTTTTTAATTTATAGAAGACGAAAATATATTGTGAGTTTTAGTTATCCTTTAAAAAAAAGTCCAACTATTTTGACTCTTTGATAAACAACGACAGACGTTGTATTATTTGAATACTCAACTATGGGCAGGAAGCTCCACGATTTTTCTTTTTTAGTGTAACTAATTGTTTCTATAACGTATTTTATCAAATATATATCTATATATATATATATATTTATTTTATAAAAATATATATAGATGTCGTATAATTTTAGTAAAACATCAACTAAACATAACTAAAATTTTCACATGGATAGTAGACTGTTTTTTTAAATAGATTAAAGAGTTTTAAAGATACAATTATTTATATGAAATAAATTAAAACAAAAAAGCTCGTCAAAACTAGAGGACTTGTGAACGGGCCCGATGAAGTTTGTGAAGATTTTTCTACTATTACCAAAAAGATTAATGAATTAGTTAACTATATAATTGGTGTTTATAGAATAATTGTTTGATAAATATCGGATATTGATCTTAATATAAAAATTGAAGAATTACCGGATTGATTCATTGTGATTTGAAGAGCTGAGGATTATGAAGAGGAGATAAGTGTAGTGGTTTTAATTTATAGAGGACGTCTGAAGTTGTAGCATTGATGATATATCATGGTTTTATGGTTTTAGGCATGATATAAAGTATGGTTTTAGAAATTTTTGGTATTCTTTGAGTTTTATTAGGTATAAATCGAGTTGAATCTTGTTGATGCATTTTGAAATTTTTGGGCGTTTGTAGTTGAGCAAATCAACTTGGAGATGAATCAGGGTGTTCATCGTCGACATACCCTATTAGTTTGATCAACACGGATCATGACTATCGAAGCCATTTGATTTTATCAAGTTTGAAGAATTACAAAATTACCCGGGGTTTTAACTATTTACAATACAAGTCCTTTCATTTATTTTAGATATATCCTAAATTTTATAAGTCTAAAGACTAAGTTTTGTTTTATCAAGTTCTTGGGAGAAATAATCAAACTCACTTTATAAGAAGATTTTGAACTCTTTTACATCTCTTTATTTATTTTATGGGTTTATTAGGATAATGATTTGTGTTTTTATTGATTATGTTTGGAGTAATCTACTTGTTAGATCTAGGGTTTTCAAGGCTTGTGATGAATTGTTGAATTGAGCATAACATATTAGGATTATCATAATTGTTTTCATCTAGATTTGAATCTATACTAGATCCGGATTGATCGCTTAGAATCTAGCATCTTAGGATAGTTAATATACATAAGAGTGTTATTGATATCTTGAATTAATCTTGGATGAGCAAAATAATACCACAGAGATTTAACCTAAATAATTCTAAGATATTGAGGACATGTGTAATATTAAAGAATCGAATCCTAAGGACCAAGGTTACTTATGAAATTATGAGATTTGTAAATAAAGCTAAGACAAATATAGAGATTGATTTGAACTGAATTGCAATTAAATTAAAGCGTGTAAAACTAATAAAGAAAAAACTTAGATCGAGGTAATTCGCGGGTGATTGGAGATGAGAACTTATTAACCAGGATCTAATTAGCAAAGCTAGAAATCCAACATAAAAATAATATCGACCGCTCTAACAACCTAGATACCTAAACTCTGCTTGGACCTAGATATGCAGATAAGCGATTAACGAATGGGTTCAATATGTTCCAACGACCACACGACAATGAAATAAAAAGAATTCATAGAATATTAAAAAGATAAAATAAGGTTGAAATTCTTCTCAAGCGAGTAGTGGTTGATCCTCCGGATCTTAAAAGCCAAAGCAAACGAAGAAGATAAAAAATATGGCGATGGAATCCAAAAGCAAAAGGAAAATGAGAGATGGTGGAGAGAAAATAAAGCGTCTAAAAGTTAGGATCTAAGTAGGTCTTAGTTTTTGGAGGGTGGCACGACTTATATAATCACGTCAAAAATGGTTAATCTGGTTCCTTGTTTTTTTCCGTGGCGAACATGTCTCCTTTGGGTGCTGGGTTGGGTGCTTTCGCGTGTAAGATCGCCCTTTTAGCCAAATCCACTTCTTTTGCTCCAAAAAGCCCATTTAGCTCCAAAATCCATTCAGTGCCAGTCATCCGATTATCTAAAAGACTTCATTAACGTGATAAGACTCAACATTGAAAGACTCCATAAAAGACAAAACATTAGTAAATTTGGGCCAAAATCATCATATATCAATGAGCAAAATAGTCTACTCATAAAGAGATTTGATTTAGGGATTTTGTGAATATATCATACATGACATTAATGCATCCTTGGTATTGGAGTTCTGAATTTGAAATTATGTGATTTAAATATAGTTATCATTCTGTTGAGAGTTGAATGATCGTATCGTTGTGTTATGAGTTTAGAATCAGTCGTACATGCATTCTGAATATAATCTGTCTGGTTATAATTCTGGATATTTTTAATTGAATTTTTTAAGTCTACCTTTTTTTTGTTGAATTTATGTCTTCATCTTATTTAGTTATTTCTTTGCATTGTTTTTACTTTTTTATTTTTATTGTTTACCTTAATTTGAAATTGTTATATCTATTGTGTGAAGTTCAGAATTTTTATGGATTTGATCCTAAATAGGAAAGTGATTTGTTAGTTAATTTGAACGAGTGGCAATTTGAACATATCAATTGACTTTTAAAAGTCATTATTGTATAAGTCTTTGCGTTTCTTTGAGAAACCAACTAGAAACGTTGTATTTGACCAAGGCGGACCTACCTTAGCAAAGGGTCGTAGCTGTCATGTCAATACCACCACATTATTATTTTGTAACGTAACTTAGTATTCATGGGGTTGTTTCTCTAACGTGTTTTATCAGATATTTAGAATTATATATAGATGTTGTTGTTTAGTTTTAGAATTGTTTTTAACTAAACGTAATCAAATTTTCACATGTTTACCGTTTTTAGTTTTAATTCTTAATTTTCGAGGCAAATGCATGGTCAAGAAAGTTCCATGATAACATTTAACCAATATTTGTTAATGGGAAAAGCATCAAAGACACATACAAAATTGAGACCTTTATTCTACATTTTAATTGTTCAGCACATAGATTAAATATATATATATATATATAACATCTGCAAATGGTTTAACATATTAGAAAGAGATGAAATAATAAAAGATTCAGTTGGATTCCTCCAAAAATACATCATTACAGGATTACACTAACAACAACTTTTATTTATCTCTTCTACATTTCATTGTTACTTTTTAAATTACATGTTCTTTGGAAATTCGTGGACACTGATGTGAAACTTATCTTTTAGTATTCAGAGTTATTTTTATTTCCAAGATTACGAATTTCTTCTGGGTTTTTTCTCACATGTTCTCCAAAAGATTCATACTCCAGGTTCGATACAAAGCAAGAAATGAACGTTGGTCTCTTTACTCTTGCCTTAGAAATCAATTAAATTTTAAGAATTATAATGCTTCTTGTTTTAGCTTGGCCAAAAAGCTGAATTTGTGAAGTGTATATTTCTCAAACTATTAAAAGTCTCCAATTTGAATTGCAAGACATATTAATCCTCTAAGATTAAACATTCTATGGTTTAATTTCTTAGTTATTCAGTCGGACAGAGAAAAGCTTTTAGCTGAAACTCGGAAGTTGGAAATTTTTTTTTTGAATAATTTTTTTTTGAAAAAAAAAGATTGTAATTCGAATGAATTTAAAAACCAAATTTTGTCGAGAAAAGCACCTGTTTTAAATCTAAACTCAACTAAAATGTTGAACATTTTTTCGAAGCGCTTAACAGGCTAAACATTCAAAAATACAGCAAAAAGGAGAAACCCAAAAAAAAATATACACAGACAGATCATTTTAAAAAAAATACAAAAAAATTTGAGCACCGTATGAAATATCTTGCAAAAGATTTACAAATAATTAAAGCAATCTCTATAAATAAAGAATGTAAACTGAGAGAAATATATATATCATCCTTTCCAAAACTCCTCTCCTTGGACTTCATCTCCATTGAATCTCGGGTCGGATAACCAATTGGTCTTCGCCCTGGCGAAGTCTGTGAAGGTTAGTTTTTCCACTGCATGTGGCAAAAAGACTAATTAAATTATCGATTGATGTTTAAAATTATTTGTTCGATAGTGTTGTGATTTTAATTTAAAAAGACGAATATTATGAAACTTTATAGAGAAACACCTTTGGAGAGTTAGTGAGATATTTGTAAATATATATTATAAAAAAGATGCGGACGAAAAAATGGGTTTATATGTCCGATGGAGTCCGGCGATGTGTGTACACCGTTGTATCTGCCTGCTTAGACTTTCAGCCACCTCAGCAAGCTTTCATCGGTCGTCTTGATCTCGCTGGAGACCCCGCTGAGTCGTGCCAGTGATGTCAAGCCGTTGGAGCTCACTGATGGCCGCTGGTGACGACACCATGCCACAGAGGTTGCCCGTCAAACTCTCCGATCTTCATCAGTTGCTTTTCTTTTGATTCCCATTTCACTTTATTTGATCCACTTCACTCCAAAACCTATGATACACGAATATATATGCAAACAATGCAACTAAAATCCTAAATATGAAATTCAAATGCTTGAAATCAATGAAATGCAAGAAAAGATTATAAAACTCAATATATCACCTCTCAAGAGAGAAAATATTTGTTGCCACAATTCTTTTGGTTCACTTAAATATATATGATCACGTAATGTAACTGAAACATAACAACAAGAACAACCATCCACACCAGATACCAGAATATATGAAAATAAAGTATCGTCAAATATTTTTTATATATTACAACAATATTTTATATGAAATCGTTAACTCCAAGGTCTCGCGATGTACAACATTGCACTATCTTCACGTCATCCATTTCACCTAATTCGGAGAGAACTTAAAAGACCATTTTAACAAACCTGCCAAACCACATAGATTAAATGTAAATATATTTGCCTATAATTTTTGTTCACAGGAACTATAGGCTTCAAATGTTTTGAATAGCAACAATTTATGAAATACCAAATATAAGAAAATTTCGTTTGAAAATGTACGTAACATTATGGTTTAACTTTTTTTAGTTATTCAGTTGTGGAAAAAGGTTTTAAGATGAAAAAGTCTGAACTTGGTTTTTTTTATCTCCTTAAGAAAGGGAAAGAACTGTAACTCAAGAGTGAATTTGCAAAAAAAAAAAAACATCTTTTAATTTAATCTCAAAGTTTTTTAACAAAAATGTTGAAAAAAACAATTCTCGACTTAGAAACGTTAACCTGGTTTCCAAGACTTAATTTAGCAAATTCTGCAAGAAGCGATTATAGTATAAGCCAATATTTCAAGACAAATTTTAAACAATCCATACAAGTTTTGAAAATACACTGAAGTCCAATAATAAAGCTATCTGATGAGTGATGACAAATTATGCACAAGTTAAAAGATTTAAATAATTAGCAAAAAGGACAAAGCATTAAAGATTATTTTAAACGCCGGATGAATATCTTGCAAATGATTAACAGATAATTAGAGCCACACTATAACATTAAGAAGTAAATTAAAAAGAAAACATATATATACCTTTTCTCCATCCTGGCCTCATGCCTGGCCTTCTCCTCATCTGCTGCTGCTTTGTTGCAGTTTGTGAAGATTGATAAGCTAATTAGTGATTTAATTAGTGTTTTATAAGACAATTGTCAGATAAATATAGGATGTTGATCTTGATTAAAAATATTGAAGAATTACCGGATCGATCCATTGTGATTTCGAAGCTGAGGATTGTGAAGAGGAAGAGTGTATGATTTAATTTAT
>CM051371.1:11615701-11733275 GCA_028015245.1 Cardamine occulta | reverse complement strand
ACAAATATTATTTATTAACGAAAACTGATTTTATTGCCAAAACCATGAAGTTTCTGGTTACAAAAAAAAATAATTCATACTAAATTTTTAATTTTCCGACAAAAAACTTTCTTTTTATTTTATTTCGAATTCGTGGACATACTCTATTTGGCGGTACTTTTAGCCAATATATAACGTACGATCGAGTGAAAATATTTAGGAAAAAAACCACAACCATACAGATCGGTTTGTCAGCATCCGGCAGCATAAAATTTCACTTTTAATTACTGTCTTATATGTTTATTTGTTTCGAAAGAAACGATTATCAACAAAAAAACGATATATATATGTACCATGACATATCTCCATTTTGATTTGCACGTATTTCCATACAATTAATTGTTTGTATTTCTTTTATTTTTTTTGGTCAAATTTAACGTTTAGAAAAATGGAATTACTTGAATCATTTCTTGTACATTATTTTAAATCTCAGATTTAATTAAGTTACTAAAATATCTACTGACGGCAAATATCATAAAAACCAAACGCGTAAATCAAAGAAATGTACGTGACCGCATAGATCAAGCGTGAGTGTATTAACATTAGAGAATGCAGTCCATAATCGGTTTACTAGTGTGACTAAACCAAACCTTGTTAATGTTTTGGCCATCATTTTGTAATTTATTGGGTTAAAACAATGGGAGCATTCAAAGGTTTTTGTAGTGTAATGGCCACTGGGTAGACAAATTATGAGGAATTTTTGTCGTTATTATTTGACTTAAAAGACACCCTCTCGTTCTCTATTTTTCTTTAGTCACAGGATATAATTAGAGACATCCTTCTCACCTTTTTCTTCTTGTTCCTGCTGTATTATTAGGTCCACTTTTTAATAAGGATTTTAGGTAAATTCTTTTGGGTGTTAGTTTATGTCTCTTACCTATACAAAATGGAAAAGAGAATCAGTTTTTGTTATTAAACTCAAATCTTTGATAGACCATATTCAAAATATTCCATATATTTAGGTTGCATAAATCACGAACCAAGTTTATTAGGGTTTCCGTTGGTTACTAGACAAATTAGATTACATGTTGAAACTTTTCAATAATTGAGAATGAAGCTTCCCATAATACCTTTCCGATCGAAACAACATTAAATATTTGTTTATAAACGAGAATTCCAAACCAAAATCCAGATTAGTACTTTAGAATCATTTGAAGATCTAATATTTTGCCATTTGAAGGTTTGAAGCATCTAACGGTAGTTAACTATGGTGGCAATCATGCAATCACAGTAAACAACAGTTTTAACCCTCAATCTTTTAATCCTATTAGTTTTTTTTTAACAACAACACTATCTGAATTAGTTAACCGAATTACTATGAATTGGTTAACTCTAACATAGATCTATTACAACCAATCTAGACTTGGGAACAATAAGTGAATAGCTGTTTCTTACTATGTTATTAGTTCGATGCTGTTTCTTTTGGTTTTCGTCTCACGCTTCAGAAAGATATGATCTTAGTGCGCCTTTTTAACTATCAGCTCTTTCAATGATTGAGTGACGTCCGTGACTGATGATGATTCTCAATGTAAAACTTTTTATTAATAATGCTATACTATAATACCAGTGAAAATGCTCGTATCTAGGAGTAGAATCTCAAATATATTAATGTAAATAGGTCAACATTTACTAATCAAAGCTTAAATCTAGTATAAGATCGGGAAAAATTCAACAATGATTGTTTTTTCTCAACAATTTCATTACGACTATTTGAAATAGCAAAACTGCAAATTTGCTTTCAAAAAAAGGAAATAAGTTGTAATAAAATTATTATTGAACATATTTTTTTACCATATATTCATTTTAACATCATCTATTGACAATATCGCAAAATATAATATGACTTATTATCTAAATCAAATTTTGTAGGGTTACGAAGTATACAAACGTACTATTTTATGATAAAATCATGATTAAAAGTAGTACAAATTTGTCGTTGCGATTTATTTATGGTGAAAAAACGAAAAAGTTATGGACGCGTTTACAAGCTGGCTGGTTGAGTTTGGCAGGTAGTGAAAAACAGTGTAACCCGTGAAGTCTATCGTTTCTGAAGATTTAGTTCTCTTTAAAAGAAAAACAAAAAAAAAGAGAATTATGGATAATGTGAATTTATATCATGCATGCATGTGACTCCACCATTCATCTCTTTGTTTCCTCATCAATCACGACAATTAATTTTAAAAAATTAAAAAAATAATGGTCGGCTTAGAACTAAGTTCTACTCTTATTGACACATATCGGTCCATTACTTCAGAAAAGATGAAAAAAATGGAAACACAAGAAAGCGATAATCGTTTGATATTTCATTTACACTTCTCAATGTTTCCGTTGAGAAAGTCTTTAGCAAAATACCAAGTGGTTTTTAATCTAGTGGCTTTCACTAACAACAAGGAGTTCATGGGTTTGAGTCCACTTAAAAATGATGATTTACGTTTTAAATGTTGTGTTATTAACAGCTGGTCTCAGGTATCGGATGAAACTACGGATTAAAGATGTAAAACTTACACGGTTTATCAAAAAAAAAAGTTTTAGCTAAATAATGAGTTGTAACTTATTTTGACCATAAATTTTGTTTGGTCCTTTCCGAGCGCAGATTTATCATAAAAAGAAAATAATATTTTTTACTATTCTTCAAAAGATTAATATTTGAAAAGTTCTACATTATAGAGAAGGCTCAATGTTACCTCACCACATTTTTTTGTTAAACAATGTTACCTCACCACCACCACACGTTCCAACTTCCGAGTAATTCACCATAGTCATGTTACAACTCTATTACCTCAAGAGTATTCCACCAAACTCATGTTGCAATTCAATATCCAATTTCGTGAATCTCTTCTAAAGTTTTCCTTGCTCTGGTCGATTCATTGGAATTTGTGTCCTCGTTTGTAAAAGAATTATCTGCTGAGGCAACGTACCTTTGGAGAAAAATTTGGTAAAACAAACCTTATATGTACAACTTATATATATTTTTAGAATATACTAACTACAAAAAAAAAAAAAGCATTTTCAATGTTGAACCTCTACAAATGGATTTGACTTTATAAGCTGAACTTAATAGAGTGGGCATTTACTTTGCTACCTCTATAATAAAATAAGGTTTATGCCCACAAAATTTATTTTGCAATAGAGACAGAATACGATCGAGAACGCACTTAAGTCGTAACGAGTTTATGCTGTCTCCAAGTCTCGTGTGAATTACCATTGCACTTCCTTGTGGAGTCAAACTCTGGCGAAAGAAGCTAGCAGAGGATGACCTTTCTTATCGATTTTGGGAACTTTAATACATCGTGGAACACAATATTGTAGAAGAGTACTAATTTTTTTCTTCTTTACAAATACTTTTATTAGTCTTTTGTGTCTCATCTCTTATTATTGATATACGAGATGTCTATTGTGCAAGGTCCCCAAAAAAAATCAATTATATAATGGTTCGTTTAGCACATCAAGACGACAAAGAAGCCAACATACTCGATATTATAAATAGAGTAAAAAAAATCTTATCAGAACTCTACTCTATTGTGACACGAATCTAGGTAAAAACATATTTATTACGACTTGTCAATTTTTTCAACTTGTCATTTCATGTCATCTGCTATATATTTTTTGTCTGGATTTGAATTTTATTATTATGCTATATTTAGCTATCTTTGAAATAAAATTTTGACACGATGTGTTTCAGTTTTTCGATAACAGTAAAACTGACTGACACATATTCATTTACAACACACATGTACATTAACACATAAGTATTATGATAATAATTTAGTATTTTTCTTAATCAGCCTTATAGTGTTTTAAAATTAAAGTGGCTAGCTAAGATATATATGCCAGCTATTTCGTAAATATTTTCAGCCAACAAAATAACACAATCATGTTTATTTTTATATATGAAAGAGAAAATATATAATGTTCGCTGCCGTTAAAAAGAAAAAATACATTGTAGTTCTTACATTTTTAGTAAAATTTTGAAGGATTTGGTTTTTGTCTAATATGAATGCATGGTTATAATTTTGGGCCGAATCAAAGATGTGAAAGCAACTTAGAGCCCAATATATATAAGCCATTATTTAGGGCCCAAACTTTACGGAGACAGAATGAAGTCGACTTCTTATTTATTTACTCCTTTTTTTGTGATTTAATTTTTTCGAATATGCGTAGAGAAAATTTGCACAGTGACGAAATTCATATTTTTCAGATAATATATGAGAAAATTTGTAGGCCGAGATAAAAAAAAACAAAAAAAAAAACTAACAAAACAAACTCTTATCACTAAACAAAGAGATAGAGAAGAGAACAGAGGCTCTTTTGTTCTTCTTCTTCTTCTTCATCATCTCCTTTTTCAATGGCTGGATCAGCTCTACCTCTTCCACCACCACCACCACCACTATCGTTCCAATCTCCGTCGCAAAATCAAACCCGTCATTCTTCTACCTTTTCCCCACCAATCCTCACTCCCCAAACGCATTCAATCCGTTCCCGCCTCAGTAAAAATCTGTCAAGATGGAAACCCACAACTCGCACGCCAACTGTTCGACGCATTCCTAAACCAACCACTGTTCTCTGGAACACAATCATCATCGGCTTTATTTGCAATAATCTACCATACGAAGCTCTTCTTTTCTATTCCCGGATGAAAAAGACGGCCCTTTCACCAAATGTGATCCTTACACTTACTCTTCCACTCTCAAGGCTTGTGCTGAGACTAAGAATTTGAAAGCTGGTAAAGCTGTGCATTGCCATTTGATCCGTTGTTTACAGAATTCAGCAGGGCTGTGTATAATTCTCTGATGAATATGTATGTTTCTTGCTTGAATGCTCCTGGTAGTGAATTGATTGTTCTGAATATGATGTGGTGCGTACAGTTTTCGATAATATGCGTAAGAAGAACGTTGTGGCATGGAATACATTGATTTCTTGGTATGTGAAAAACAGGAGAAATGTAGAAGCTTGTAGGCAATTTGGGATAATGATGAGAATGGAGATAAACCCGAGCCCGGTTAGCTTTGTTAATGTTTTCCCTGCGGTGTCTACTTCTAAAAGCATTAAGAAAGCTAATGTTTTTTATGGTTTGATGCTTAAATTAGGAGATGAATATGTTAAGGACTTGTTTGTTGTGAGTTCAGCTATTTCTATGTATGCTGAGCTAGGTGATCTTGAATCAGCACGGAGAGTATTTGATTCTTGTGTTGAGAGAAACATCGAGGTTTGGAATACAATGATTGGTGTCTATGTTCAGAATGATTGTCTTGTTGAAAGTATCGAGCTTTTTCTTGAAGCAATAGGATCAAAAGAGATTGTGTCTGATGAAGTAACGTTCCTATTGGCAGCGAGTGCAGTTTCAGCACTGCAGCAAGTGGAATTGGGAAGACAGTTTCATGGTTTTGTACAAGAACTTTCAAGAGCTACCGACAGATATTTAACTCGTTGATGGCTACGTACTCAAGGTGTGGTTCTGTGTACGAGTCATTTGGAATCTTTGATTCAATGCTAGAGAGAGATGGAGTATCGTGGAACACTATGATCTCTGCATTTGTCCAAAATGGCCTAGATGATGAAGGATTGATGTTGCTTCATGAGATGCAGAAGCAAGGGTTTAAGATTGATTACATAACTGTGACAGCTTTGCTTTCGGGCTGCATCAAATCTTAGAAGCAAGGAGACTGGGAAACAGACTCATGGTTTTCTTTATCAGGCACGGGATTCAGTTCAAGGAATAAACAGTTACCTTATCGACATGTATGCTAAGTCAGGTCTAATTAGGATCTCACAAAAGCTTTTTGAGAGAAGTGATTATGCTGAAAGAGATCAAGCTACTTGGAATTCTATGATTTCCGGGTACACACAGAATGGACACACAGAGGAAACGCTTTCGTGTTCAGGAAGATGTTAGAACAGAACATTCAACCCAATGCTGTAACCGCAGCATCAATTCTCCTGCTTGTAGCCAAGTAGGTAGCATCGACTTAGGTAAACAGCTCCATGGTTTCTCCATCAGGAAATACTTGGATCAGAACGTATTTGTTGCTTCATGCTAGTTGATATGTATTCAAATTCAGGAGCTATAAAGCACGAGAAAACATGTTTTCTCAAACGAAAGAGAGAAACTCTGTAACATACACTACGATGATATTGGGGTATGGTCAACATGGAATGGGAGAGAGAGCTATATCGTTGTTTTGCTCAATGAAAGAGTCGAATCAAACCCGATGTTATCACCTTCGTTGCAGTGTTATCAGCTTGGCAACTATTCAGGTCTAGTGGAGGAAGGTCTCAAAATATTCGAGGAAATGAGAGAGCTTTATAACATTCAGCCTTCAAGTGAGCACTATTGTTGCATTACTGACATGTTAGGGAGAGTTGGTCGGGTTAGTGAAGCCTACGAGTTTGTTAAAAAAACTTGATGAAGAAGGAAACATAGCTGAGCTATGGGGTTCACTACTCGGGGCTTGTAGATTACACGGTGAGCTTGAGCTTGCTGAAACTGTTTCAGAAAAGTAAGTTGAACCAGATAAAGGAAAGAACTTTTCCGGGTATCAGGTTTTGCTCTCGAATATGTATGCTGAGGAACAAAATTGGAGGAGTGTTGATAAGGTGAGGAGAGGAATGAGAGAAAAGGGTTTAAGGAAAGAAGTTGGTCGCAGTGGGATTGAAGTTGCAGGTTATGTCAATAGTTTTGTGTCTAGAGATGAAGAGCATCCTCAGTCTCATGAGATATAAGGATGTAATCAATGGTTTAGCTAAAGATATGAGAGGTGATTTGTATCCGACAACATTCCTAATTGTTACTCCAAGTTTGGACTTGGGACGAGTGAAAGAAGAATGCTAGTTGTAATTATTTTTATTTTTTTCATTAATTTAAAGATAGTGATGAATGTAATTGAATTTTATACATAAAATTTCATGTAGCAAAAATAAAAAAGATTTGAAACCTAATAATTTTACTTGCTTTGAAGTTCAGAAAAAATTATTAAGAAAAAGAATGATTACAAACAAGAAAACAAACATTGGCCAAACTTAAATCGTGGACTAAGAAAGTTTTAAATCCTGGAACATACTTTGTTCATTTTAGATATCATTAGGTGATAAGTGTTCATCCACTGCTTGGCAAACACATATCACATGTTTTATGAAATTTGATAAGTACATCTGTACATGACCATCTAAAAAGCTACCACTCAACAAATAGTCACCAGCTAAAAACTCATATGAATATATATATATATATATATATATATATATAAAATGATTTTATTCATTTCAAGTGGACTTTGGCTTTAAAAATTCGCTAAAGGCGCTTAGTCTAACACTTGACTTGGAGGTTAATTGAGAATTAGTTTTAGGTTTTTAAAAATATATTAATCCATTATAATTAAATTTTTATATAATATTGTTTTCAAAATTGCAAAGAAATATGAAAACGATTTTTAAGACAATTTTATGATTTTCATTAAAATTTTGAACATAAGTTATTGTAGAATATCACAAACTCCCAATCTAAATGCTCCTAATAACAAAAAAAATTGTTTTATATTTGTAATCTAAAAATAATTGGGATATACAAGATTAGGCAGAGTAATAAGATTAAACAAAAGTTTTGGATAATTGATTTATTCAAAAGATTAGTCATTGATATGGCCGATAGGATGGATCTAGCGACTAGATAATAAGTAATCCGAGCTAGGCAGATATTTTTATAACAAAAGCTAATGTTCATATGAATATATTTATTATATAGAAGTAAATACATTTTTTTTAATATTACTGCAAAACTGTACTTAGGCGAAAGAATATTAGAAAGTTTGTTCCAATTTAACTATGTGTGTTTAAGTTACTTTTTAGTCTAGTTGTTCAGACAATAATTTTTATATTTTAACAATTTTATTAACTAAAATCATATTAAAAAGAAAATATGATTGAGTGTCTTTAAATGTTTTGTACAGAAAATAGTAAAGTGGTGTCACAATGCATTAAAAAAAAAAGAAGTGCAATTTCACTGAAGGGGAATGGGACCTATAATGTGTTTTAGACTTTTAGATTCATCCCTCTTCCCAACCCATTTCTCACCAATTTTGTCATAATGTATATATTCCTTTTATTGTTTTTTTTGTCTAAAAGAAACAAGCTTAAGATATGATCATTTATTCTCTTTCATTAATTTATTATGGATTTATCGTAGGAATCTATAATCCAAAAATCCAAAATTTCAAATCTAAATACAAATCCAAAAAAACAATCTAAAGACTTACGTAACTACTAGTATTAGTTATCACTTGTGAGTGCGACGAGGCTATGGTATATCTTAGGCAAACTCTATATTACATCGATTCATCGATCAACGTCAGAGACCCGTCTCAGTCTAAATTATAATCCAATAATCTTGGATGATACATTTTTGTGGCAATCCAAGTCACAAATACTTGGATGGTTACAGGAAAATTGGAATAACACAGTGCATCCACATATTTGATAACACCAACAATCATATCTGTCAACTCAACATATCTATTTCCATTTTAACAGAATATGTTAATGTAACTACCTCACAACAAAATGCATAGTGTATACTTCATTGTCTCCTATATACGGATACGTAGGTATTCTTCAATATGATTTATTCTATAGATTAATGTTATCGCGATGGGATTGAAAGGAAAAGGAAACGAAATAGAAGATAACGTAAGAATCTAGACATGTTTGGGACTTGGTAGCCTATCTTAACCAAAACACTTCCCTGTTTCCGAACGAAAGGCAAGTTTGATTTCTATACTTTAAAAAAAAGCAAAAAGATTTTTATTTTTTATATGATCCAATAGACTCTTCTCCATATTTTATTTGTTAAAGATTAGTCTGGTCTTTAGGAAAGTTCTCCTTCAATATATTTCAATAATCTTAAAAGCTAATGATTGAAACAAAAAATGTAAAATACAAATAATTTTCAAAAATTAGAGGCCCATAAAATTGTGAACGGGAAAATGCTAATCACTGTTTTCAATCCGTCTAAAAAGACATATGGGATGTGAAAACTATATATTATGCCATAATAAAAAGATATTGTAAAGTTATAACTCAAATACTTAATTATATTCATATTCTCTATTATAATTTGGCAAAGCTACATTCACATTAGTTTTTTAGTTTCATGTTTGTATGTCTACTATCTAATAAGAATACAAAAGTTGGAGATAAGCTAATTGCCTATTTTCTCCATTCTACGCACGTTTTTAATTGACTAATATATGAGAGTTATAGTTTTTTCACATGCACTTTCACGTGAGAATATTTGATGTCTAATATATATGTGATATATTGGTGTTCGAGCATATTTTTTTTGAGTTTATAACTACGTCTAAGAAAAAACACGGATTCCATAAGAATAATATATTTTTCTTAAAAAATTATACAAGTTTGTTTGGATAAGACTTGTCATTTTTTTCTAACTATTGACAATTTATTGATATGCAAATATGCAAATGCAACTTCAGTCATTGAATATCTACCTATTTAGGTCCATGATAACGCTATGAATTTAGGTTTAAAACAAAGATAAATCTCAAATATGAAAAAGAAAAAACTTAAATATACAAAAGTCAAAGTTTTCATTCTATGACAAAGAAAGTCAGTACCTAACATTTCTGCCTTTTATGCGAAAAAGAAAAGAAAATAATTCAAAAGAATCCAATCGTTTTCTCATTGTAGCCCTCGAAGAAGAAATATTACTATTCGTCGCATCCTTCGACGACGGAGCCGAACCTCCTTCTCCTCCTCTACCACCACCACCATCCACCGCACCAAACACACCGGAAACAACCGTATTAGGGTTGTCCATATTACTATACCCAACCACGGGATTCACGTTGCTCAACGAGAACATATAAGGACGTTGTGGCGGCTGCAACGGCGCGTGAGGCTGAAAATTATATTGCCAAGGAGCTTGTTGAGAAGATCCTGCAGATGGGTCAGACGATGAGGTGAGGCTGAAGCCAGAAGTAGTATTACCGGATGTGAAAGCCATAGCTGCTGGACCACCGGTGAATTGCTGAACCATGGCACGGAAGTTGGAAGTGTCGGTGTTGAGAAGTGTTGTTGGTGTTCGGCGTGAGGCTCTTGATCTTCTACGTGCGGGCTTGGCTACACGGCCGGTTTCAGGACTCAAACGAGAGTCTGTGGAGGTGGTTTCGCTGGTGGTGGTGGTGATTGTGACGGCTGTTGAAGCGGTGGTGGATGTTGTGAAGAAGGTTTGATTGGTGTTGTAAAACTGAGACCACTCGTTGGGGTTAGCCATTTTGTTGTCTAAAGACAGGCTCTAATGAGATTGTAAGAAAGAAAAAAAGACTTTGCCTTCGTTAGTACTTTATATATTTATTATTTGGTTTGATTTGGTTTCGACTTGGTCAAACAAAGACTATTCTAAATCAATCATGACCGTTGATTTTGGGAACGTTTTGATTACACGTGGTTTCTGTGGCTTTGCATTTCTTTCCAAGTTTACAAAAAAAGAAAAAAAAGCAAGTTGTAGTTTAGTTGATAAATTAAAATAAACAAAGTTGTATTTCTTAAGTACTTTATTAATATGATTTAATGTGATTCGATATTATCATGATTTAGAAAAGATAAAATAATGGCCTTTCGACGTTACAATTAGTTGAATTTTACCAATAAACTAGAATTTAGTTTGGTATTGGCTACTTTCCAAACAAGTTGTAAGAATATAGCCCATTTCACTGTGTGTGTATTCTTTTATTAAATACTTAACAAGTCCCTCACTTTACATAATCGTCACAAAGCTGACGGTATTATTTCCCAACGAAACGTTAATATATTCAATTCGTTGCCTGCTTAGTGTAGTAGCCATATAATATAGCACACTATAGACACTTGATATGCTTAGTGTAGTAGCCGTATTATATGGAATGAATTAATAATTAACGACGTTCGTACGACAATAATGATGTCATTTGCTATATATACTGTAGACATGTGTGTCATATTTAACTATCTCAATGGGTTTAAATGTAAATAAAATATGATACAATCTGAAATTTTGTTCAACCCATAAAATAAAAAAAGAATTAAGAAGCATGTAGACTATTTTAATCAGCGAAAACGCTTAGTCCGATAATCTAATTATTCTTTTTGGCAAATAAATTTTATTAATTTGAACAAATAAAATTATAGTACAAACGGTTTATTAATCAAACACTTGGATAAATACAATTTGAAAAGAAAATTACGATTTGAAAGTCCATATCTTGCAAGTAGATATGCAGCTTCGCTGTATATGTAAATCTTATATCTTCGAACTTAGTTCCTATATTTTAATATCTTTACATATATTGTGGATTGAAACTTTCTCATGATCACCCATCACAGCATTAATTAGAATTTGACAATCATTTTTATAGATGATCTTTTTATATCCTTTACATCAAATGATTTGAAATGCTACTAATAATGTTTTGCTTTCAGCTTCTAGAGAAAAATAATGTATAATTAAAGTTTGAAGAACTCCAAAATTTAGAGATACTGTTCTTATCACAAAGAATCCATCCGCTAAAAAGTTTATTTGTTACTTGATCAAAAGAGGTATCATAATTATATTTTAACCAATCATTACTAAAACGAATCCAAAATTTATGATTGGTGAACATAATTTTTTTTATTTTAGAGTATTATTTTAAATATATTCATAGACATCCGAAATGGCTAGATCAAATATCAAAGATTGGAATGATTACTTTTTTTGTTTAATAAATAACTCATTTTTTAATTTCCAAATTAACATAATATTCCAAAAGGGTAATATTTTCTGAGCCCTTGTTAAAAGTTATTATTCATGAGATTTTTTTTCTTACAAAAAAGGAATAAATTTCGTAGATGATAGTTAAAGAGTCTTAAGACATTATTTTAACCAAGCAAATAATAATTAATTTAACCAATGATGTAAAGGAAAGTGCATGTCTTTAATATTGCATTTTGTAAGATATTGATCAGGATATATATTGTCTTGTGAAGTATCGTATGATAAAATACTTTTCTTCACTCTTGGAGGCTATATACATATTGATTTTTTAAGATAATGATTATTTAAATCCACTGTGCTAATAAACTAAGGAAACATTAACTAGTACTAGCTAGTAGTTTCATAATTGACAATAACAGGATATAATTTACGCAGTTTATTAATGTATAAGTGGACATAAATTTGTTGACGGGGTATATGACTTTGAATGAAGAGACGACCGAAGGGGAAATTAGTGAGAAATTTCAAACAAAAACCATAATCTGATTCTGAGGTTGTGTGATACGTATAATAGGAACATCATCATCGTTTCTCTTTTGTTATAATTCTGCATCAATCAAATAATATATATATACATTAATAGATTGTTGTGATTAGGTGGATCGAAAAGAGATTTTCTTTTCGTATTTGTTATCTCCGTTAAATGTCGTTTAAAATATATTAAAATATAATTATATTTTCTATTGTACTCCTTGTTAATACACTCAATTTTTTTATTAGTCAATATATACATTAAAGTATTAGGAATAAATAGAGTTGTTTTGATTCAATCACGCTATTAAGAAGACAGTACTATACAGTCTATAATCTAGAAGATTATGTCTTGCATACGAGTTTTCATTTTTCAAAATTTAAAAGATAAGATTAGGATCAAAGAAGAAACCGTATACTATTTTATTTGTGATTTAAGAGTAGGATTAATCTGGATACAAATTTAAGAAACATAATTAATCAAAAGAATGAACAAGAGTATACAAATAAAGAATATTCTCTAAACACTGATTTCCTCTGAAATCGAACAAGTGAATGATTAGTAAAAAATAAAACCAATATTAACTAAAAAACCTTAAAATCTCTTTAAAAAAATTGTCTCTGAATTTAATAAATTTGTGTCTAAACCACGTCGTATCTGTTTTTTGGGCTTTTATAAGACCAATTTAGTGGACATGGACCAACAGAATTTTAGCTTTTTGTGTTGTGAATTCTGTCGGTCGTCATCGAATTCTTTTCCAAAGGGGTTTCTGACGTATTCAATTGTTGTTATCTATATCGCCCGAGGAAAACCAAAGTGTTCTTTTTGTTCAAGGTTAATCTACACTTACTTGTGTTACACCTACATTCTCGTTGCCTGAAGCTACCCAATCTTCCAAAGCATATGGTGGAGGAGGTGTCCTTTAGGGTTCCGGTGAAATCTATAAGAAAAGTCCGATTTACTTGCAAAAAGTGGAGTTCTTTATCCAAAGGTAACTTCTTTGCAAAGAAACACCTAGGTCAAGAAATATTAGCAACAGCAAATAAGTTGATGGTGGTCATGATGATGAATTTTGGGGTTTATTTGATGAACATCAATCTTCAAGACCGCGTTACAGAGCGTGAAGCTAGCTTTATTAGCCTAGTGGAAGTCGATGTAGCTATAGTTCTTCATTGCGATGGCTTATGGTTTGGAACCCGTATGGGGGTCAGACCCGGTGGATCGAGCCCATGCTTAATTCCCAGCGGTTGGACTTTCATTCGTATGCTATTGGATACGACAAGAGCCGCAGCTACAAAATCTTGAGATTTATTGATCTAGGTTTCCCCACTCCATTTGTTGAGGTCAAAGTCTACGACTTAAAACTCTGATTCATGGAGGGATCTTGATGTCGTTCCAGGCGAGCAGATATATCATTTTCACCAAACTTAATCAAAATAATTAACAAAAGCTTTTACAAAATAGAGAATTCTCTAAATACTTTTTTCTTCCTCTGTCAAGGATCATAGCGTGGGAACATCAGAACAAATACAAACAATTTTAACAGAATCGAATCTCTGGGATTATACGCAAAACAATACAACATCCTATTTAACACTTGAGAAGATAAAATCAGAGCTTTCTTGGCCCATGTTCTGTTCCAAACCTGATCAAGTCCTAGTGCTCGTTTACTTCTGTTCTCCGAGATTTGAAACCTTGCCATCCAAAGACTTGATTTGATTCGTGGTTAGCTTATAGTTTGGTTTACGAGTGTCTAGACGCATCCTCATGCAACTGCGTAGTCCTCACATTAGGATCATCCTGCACAGTAAATAACCATGGTGAACAAAGATGACCCATTGATACAAAAACCGGAAAAGCAAAAGAGATAAATCTTTTATTTACCCGGATATCATAAGCAAAATTGGGAGGCCGGAAGAAATCTACTCCCTAGAAAGAGCAAAGTAACAATATTAATTGATTTTTTTACTGTTTTTGGCAAGTCTTGTTTAAAGATGGACAATGCTCATGAAAAGCAATGAGAATAGGTTAGGTACCTGTCCATGGATGCCTTACACCATAGTAACTGTCGAAGCTTGGTGCTATCGAGTTCAACTGTCGCTACAGAAAACCAACCGGATTTTTTTAATCCAAAGTTAATGAAAGAGAAAACAGCAGAAGCTACTTTTACACATAGGTCGATTTTCATACCAATCCTTGAATTGTTTGTTGATTCCCAAAGAAAGTATCGCGAGTTGGCGCCATTAAGTTCAGCTGGACCTGTAAAAACACATTACATACATAAATCTCTATCTATAAGAGAATAACATGTGTGTAAGTTGTGCTTAATTACCATTCCTTGTACGGTCTGTTGTGTTCCATAATAGCTTTCTATGCCGACTGTCCTTGGGCTCAGCTTATCCTGCAATTACAGAATTCAGATATCATATACTTAGGCGAGATTTGAATTCAGATATCATATACATGTCAACAAAGACAGACCATTTGTTGCAAACTTTCCGGCGCTGCAATTGGCATAACCTCCGGCTCTGAGTTCACCTGAAATTGGTATTTGGGATCATCAGACTTGCAGAGCATAAAAGCGCAAAGCTAAGAACAACCTTAAGTTTGTATACACAGAGAGATGGTAAACAAGAAGTTACTTTTCTTTTCTTAGTTGGATTCTTTTTCTTGCTCGTCTTCCCTGCACTTCTGCTTTGGTTATCCTCCTCGACGGAAATCAGACCTTGAGTTGGTGACGTAACCACATCTGGAAGACTTCTGCCGGAAGTATTAATACCAGCACAGTTTCCTAAAGCTCCTTCAATAGCAAGGAATGCAATATTGTAACTCTCTTGAGAAAAGGATGCCTCTTCGCTGAGCTTTAATACTGCTATAGCACAAATCATTATACCAAGCAGCAGCCTAGTCTGTAACTGCTGAGGTTCTCCTGAAAAATGTCGGCTTTTTGCATCTTTTGTCCACCGCTTCAATATGTACTGCGAGGGATGGAAGAGAGATGACAACACTGAAGAACATTAAGTGTGTGTCTACAGAGATATCCTTTAAACTCAAATAACCGACAGATGCAAGAGACTTCAGCCGTTGCTTGATTCCATGTTACCACAAAGTCCTGGTTGTTTTCAAAATCCTGAACTCTAAAAAGTAGAGCATGTGGCATCTCGACTCTCCTCCCTGGGACTACACGCAATTGCACCCAAAACTTCAATCTGGAACTTTTGAATACTGCAGGAGTATACACTTCAGAAACACTCTTCTCAAATGGCTATGGAGACTTCATTGTTGGCTGCTTGTTCCACGCTTCGAATCAGCTTTGGCTTCCTCTTCATACCTATCTTGTAAAATTGTATCATATAATTTCACAAATTCTTGTACACTAGTCTTCTTATGCATGTACTTGTTCAAAAAAAAGCATTAATACTATCAGCTCTTTGAGATGTAGACATCCCTGCCAAAAGAACATCAGTCATATAGGTCGGCGCCCATTTCTTGCGGTTATCATATAAACAATGCAACCATGGATCTTCTTTGAGGCCAAATTTACCAAGATTCTTCCACCATCTTCTCGCAAAGTCTTCCTCTTTCCCTGATTTATAGATGCATTTCTCAAACTTTGGCATAAAAGTTTCATGTTGCTTAACAACTTGACCAAAATTCTCAGAAACCTTCATCAATACATGCCAAAGAAAAAGGCAATGTCGAGTATTGGGGAAGATTTTGGGAACAATGTCGTTCATTACAACATCATGCTCAGTGATCATAACCTTTGGAGCTAGTCCCCCCATCGCTTTTAGCCATGTCTCCATTAACCAAGAAAATGTTGCTGCACTCTCATCAGATATTAAGGCACACCCAAGGACCATATATTGGTAGTGCTGGTTCACTCCAACAAAAATAGCAAGTGGCATCTTGTACTTGTTTCTCACGTAGGTGGTGTCTAAAGAAACAACATCACAAAAACTGCCATAGTTATGCCTACTCTTTGCATCTACCCAAAATACATTCTTCACTCGCTGATCATCTCCCAGATCTACTGCATAAAAGAAGTTGGAATTCAAAGTTTGCATCCGTGACAAGAAGTCAAGCAGGACTTTGAAATCCCCTGTTTCTATTGATAAACTCCGACCTTTCTCAAAAGAACTTTTCGATTCGCTTTTAAGGCTAATAACAGTCTTGTATTCAGCAAACTGCTTAGCCATCGCAGCATATATCTTTCTAGTCTGTTCACTCACAGCTTGTGCAGGTAAAAGCTCATGATTATGCTCCCTCACAAAGCTGTGAATTACCCATTTCCCATCCGCCTTCTCTTAACATGCATGCTAGCTTTGCAGTCAGTTTTTGCACACGTTCTTCGACCAGCCATATTATCTGGATCTTGCTTGCTCGGCCTAGCTCGTGGTCGATTGAAAGATTTATCATACTCTCTTTTAGTGCCATACCTAGAGCAAGCAAACTTTGCATCAATAAACTCCCTAGTAGTTTTCGATCGACGACTGTTCTGTATAGCAGTATTAAACCCAATCGCCCGAGAATACTCTTGGTAAAACGAATACGCTTCACCGTGTGACTCAAACTCCATACCATTAAGAGGTTCAAGATTCATTCCTCATTGTACTCAACCAATTCCCCAGTTGGAACACCCATACCTACACTGTCATCAGTATGTACCTCAACTGTAACATCCTCAATTTTACCAATATCTATATCTTCTTCATTAGCATCATGAAGTTTGTGTTCATTCTGTAACACATTATCAAGTCCTCTATCTTCATCATCTCCTTTACAAAGGTCACCTGAATGTAGTCTAAGATCTATATCCATGACAAGAGGATACTTTTCCTATATAAGAACAAAAAGTAAATATTTTTAGGTCAAAAACGTATACAAAAGATAACAACAGAGAGTCCATTAAAAAAAAAAATCCAACTTTATAGCTCCAATGAATTGGGAAGAAAATGTATATATATACACATTTGTTCCTATAATTGAAGAAAATTTGAAAGCTAATTTCTTAGTGATAATTTCATCAATACATAAACGAGATTTTCTTGAATCGAATCGAAATTGATTGAAAAAAAGAAGAGAAGCTTGATCAAACACTGTCATTTCGTTGTTTTCACTATGAGATTTACCTGAAGATATACGAAACGGAAGGCCAATCGAAAAGCGAGAAATCGAAAATAGAAACTGAGAAATCTCGTCGCGAGGAAGAAGATGAAATCGAGGAAGAAGCACGCGCCAATCGGTGCGAGTTGGCGTTATCGATCTGGGGAAGGAAGGTAGAGGGAGAAAGAGAAGAAAATTTTCGTGAGTGGTGTTCACGCGATCTGAGAAAGCGAGTGGGCGGAGGAGATGCACGATTCTAGGGTTTCTTCTTTCTTTCTGTCTAAACGCATCTGCCATCTTCATATATCTCTTCATTTTAAATATTAAATTAAAATTAAAATTAAAAAATGAAAAACATTTTGTAAGTTCGAAAATTCTCTACTACGCACGCGTTGCGCGTGCCAACACTTCTAAGGGTTCAAAGAATTTTAATTTGATGGAAGCGTGAATAAATGAGATGGTTATCTATAGGGGCGTCGACTAGACTGCTTAGACTTTAAAAATGGTTGGTCCACTAACGATTATGATTGTACTTGTTTGAAATTTTATTTTAACAAGAAAAAATATCTAGTCTGTAACATTCGTGAAATTACATTTCGGAATGCAAGTTTTTCCTAGTAAATTATCTTCAAAACATTTTGTTTTCTATCATCTATAATCCAAAAAACTAAATTGAACTCGAACACCAAAATAACATGAGTACAAACAATTAACTACATGTTGTTTGTCAACAAAATTAAAAATAAAATCATGTTTGTAACTTTTTGATTGTCAATTTCTTATCTTCTGAAGATATTTTTGCCGGCAAATAAAAAAGTTTACAGGATTTTATATGTATAAAAATATTTCTTTTAGATATTCTGAGACCATTTGTTACTCTCTTTTTTTTTTGGCCTTCAGAGACCATTTTTCACTTCATAATAAGACTATAAAAGCGTTTGAAAAAGTAAGTGAAAATAAAAAATTATCATATGACTGTAGTTAATTTTGAATAGAATTTGTATAATCTACAATTTACAGGATTTAAATCAATTTTATAAAAATGACTAATACAAATCAATAGCCAGCCAATAGTTGCTGTGACTATATATATATATATATATTTTTTTTTTTTATAACTGTGACTAGTCAGTTTAATTTTGTATATACTATATATATATTAGCTTAAAGGATAATTATATAATTAATTAGTCCAGTAATGTAAACGTTGGGTCAAAGACCAACTCATTTCGAATTAATTTTGACTAAACCTGCTACACTAAGACTTTGACAGCTAGACGATAATTTTCTCTTCTCCCGTTTCTGCAACGAACTGTCTTCACTTGATCTCTCCGGCGTCGACGACGGCAACGTGACGAAGACGTTGCCGGAATTTGGATTTCGGTTGGCTCAGTGTGATTCCTAAGTGTTTTTGGAATTGAAGAGAAGAAGGTATGGTGAGGAAACACGGATGGCAACTTCCCGCTCACACACTTCAGGTAAATTCATCATCGATGCAACCTTCGCCACAGTTTTAATTCTAGCTCTGATTTCAAAATTGAGTATGGATATGATTCTGGTTAAACAGGTGATTGCGATTACAGTGTTTTGCTTGTTGGTGGTTGCTTACTATGCTTTCTTCGCCCTTTCGTCGGAGGTCTTATTTGGGAATATGTTTTGATCGGTGTTTACTCTCCGGTGGTATGTTATATTGCTTTTCAAGATCTTTATAGATTATGGCATTGAACATATCTGATAGGTTACTTCATCTATTGTGTGTCTTGTTGCAGGCTCTTCTTGTTTTTGTTTTGTATGTTCGTTGTACTGCAATCAATCCTGCAGATCCAAGAATCATGTCAGTATTTGATACAAACGTAGTCAGATCTGGGATAGATAATGGTTTGTCTAGGAATTTTGATGAAATTGGAAGTCAATTGCAGTCTTCTCCTTCAATTATGAGTAGGAGTTCTAATTTAGCAGCAAACTCTAGTGTGAAAGGTTCTATAGGAGATGATCAAAGAGTGGAATCTGTTCCTAGAAAATCTTGCTATAAATATAATCCTCTGGCTATCTTCTGTTGCGTTTTTGTTCTTGAAGACTGCTATAAACAAGAAGAGACACTTGAACAAGAAGGAAACGTTGAAGAGGCTCTCTTTTGCACATTGTGTAATTGTGAGGTAGAGTAACATGGTTCCAAGCTTTAGAAAGTTACAACAAGTCTCCCATGGTTGTATATGTGATGTGTACATTTCCTTTTTGTTCTGAACAATGGATGTTTCGCAGGTACGCAAGTTCAGTAAGCATTGTCGGAGTTGTGATAAATGTGTTGATTGTTTCGATCACCATTGCAAGGTAAAAATTTCTGATGTTTCAAATGTTTTTTTCTTGCAATCAGTTACCCTTTTATGGATATTTTATTGGATTTGCATAGTTGACATAGTTGTTGTCAATTGCTACAGTGGCTTAACAACTGCATAGGTCGTAAAAACTATGTGACATTTGTCTCTCTGATGGCTGCCGGTCTTCTCTGGGTATGTATATACCTCGTATATGCTGTTTCTTGAACTTATTTTTCACTTAACCACTAACAGGTTATGGTTTCTCCCTCTTCAGCTCATTATTGAAGCAGCAGTTGGAGTTGCAGTTATAGTGCGTGTATCTGTTCATAAGAAGAGCATGTCAACCTAAATTGTCAATAGACTTGAAATAGTTTCTCCCGCACCTTTAGCGGCAGTTGTTGTAAGTATGCCATTGCTTTGAGGTTAGCTCCTGTCGTCAATGTTACTAATGTCATATCTGAAAATTATGTAGGGTTTTGCACTGCTGTTGCCATTCTGGCATGTTATCATCTCGGTGAGCTTCTTTTTCCACATGATCCTCATTAAAAAGGTCAGTGGGAAAAAAGCTAATTCTGATATTAGTTGCAGTAAGATATCATTCTAAGACGTTTTAAGCTAGAAGTGACTAGCACTAGAAACCCACGCTCTTCATAGTAGTGAGGTTGACCTTGGATTATTTTTGTTTAACTGCCTTATATCTTGATGTTCACCTCTATCCTTCATAATTAAGTCCATCTGAACCATTCTCCCTAACTCAGTTTCCTAATGTAAAAGCTCTAACTATTGTATTTAACTTATGTTTACTACATTTTTTATAACTTGCTGATGGCATGTTCCAGTATAAGGCTATAAGCTATGTGAACTTGTCTTCTGTTAAATATCGGCAGGGGATTACTACGTATGAGTATGTTATAGCAATGAGAGCCATGAGCGAGGTGCCAGAGGGATCATCTCTTGACGCGGAAAACCAGAATGTGCTTTATTCTCCCATCGGTCTGCCACAACTGGCTTTAGTCGTGGAAGCTCTCTCGGTCTACCATACAAGGGGGTCTGGTGCACTCCACCTAGAGTGTTTGATGATCAGGTATCTTTACCTTTTCCAAAACATCCAAAGGTTCTTTTTCATCTCTTGTAAAATTTATTAGAGTTTTGGTTTTGTTGGGTTATATAACTTATTACATCATTTGAATGCCTAGTTATCCCTATATATAAACTCGAAAGCCAAGGCTTTCCCACTAAATAAATGTGTTAACTGTTGGCATACATGTGCTGCTTAATCTGATATTATGTTCAGGTATTGACATGCCAGTTCAACACTCATTTTATCTCTATTGTAGGATGAAGTCATTCCCCATTTAGACCCTAGGATGGTCCCGTCGACTGTAGATCCTGAGGCAGCTGGATCAGCCGAGAGAGGCCTCAAGGCTTTGCAAAAACCAGTCAAACGTAATGCATGGAAACTTGCAAAGTTGGATCCAAACGAAGCTGCAAGGGCAGCTGCCAAAGCCAGAGCATCTTCATCTGTCCTATAACTGATAAATAGTCGCCATTTTCCTGATAATGAACTTAGCTCCATTGGCACGGTTAGTATCAACAGTAGCGTAAGGAGAAATGCAAATATGGCTGCAAGTAAAGAGATACAGGCCAATGATCCAATGTCATCTCTTTCTAGAAACTCGCTCCCTCCAAGCCAAGGTAGCAGGGATGAGTATGACACAGAGAGCCATTGTCTGAGCACTCTTAGCAGTCCAAGCCATGTTCGCGAGTCTATCACACTTGCTCCGCCTCCTCAGCATCCTACTGTAGTTGGCCACCGCGTCACTGCAACAACCCATCAGATGCACTCTACGTTTGATGAAAAAGTCCTGCACAGAGGAAATGACACTGATCCACTATTTCGCTCTACGTTTGATGAAAAGGTCCTGCACCGAGGAAACGACACTGATTCACTATTTCGCTCTGCTCCTGCAGCTTCTCTTCTCAGAGATGTGAGAAAGTCATCAGCTGTTTGGGATCCAGAAGCTGGGAGATATGTATCAGCTCCTGTAACGACACCAACTGATGTCCGCAACAGATTGCCAAATCCTAGCTCACAAACAGCCAACACTCAGAATCCAAGATCCATTCTTCCATCTCAAGATTCTTCTTCTGGATCATCAGCACTAAGGCCTCCTCTTCCTCTGCACCAAGCTGAGAGAAGACTGACATATACAGGTGACTCTATCTTCTATGGAGGCCCTCTGATTAATATTCTGACGAGAGATAACCCAAGAAGCGGAAGGGTCTCGGTAAGAGAGGGACAAGACAGATTGGCATCGACACTTCATCGAGATACAAGATTTAGAAGGGATTCAACCTCAAACCAGCTTCCGGTGTTTGCCCCTGGAGGTCACGGGAAAAACTCGCAACCTGGTTCTACTAGCATCAAATAGATAAACCAACAGTATTTTCTTGATAGGCTCTGATCATCTACAAAACGCCTTCCCAATTCCTAGAGAGACTCAAAAATAATGGAACTGTACCACCAAGAAGTTTTATGCTGTGTTGCAGGAACTCCAAGATTTGAAATTGAGTTTTTGAGTCATTGGAATTTGTGTGAAGTTGCAGTCCCTTTACAATATTAAACTAGGATTCATTCGAGCTTCTTTGATAGATGCTTCTTGAAAGCCAGAAAATCAGAAATGTCATTACTTTTGATTCTTCATGTATAGCTTTCTCTTTCGCATGTCTCTTCGTTAGTACAACAACTAGCTTTCACTCAATTTATACCAACGCTGCTAAAATTTTCATGCCGTTTGAATAAGGTGACAAGCAAATGACATTATTATGATGATAATATTATCACTCTTTGAATTTAAGATACAGAACAAAGTACTATATAATCACATTGACAAAGCCAAGAGAAATTTGGACCGTTCTCCCAGCAAAAAACTGAAAATGTTTCATAAATATACCCCAAACACCTTGAAAACATATAAGTAACAACACTGCTTACCAATCCATTTAAGAATCCAAAATCATTCATGGACAAAAAAGAGAGGATGGCTTACATAAATAACAACAACAATGAAGGTAGAGTGAGACGCCAATACGATGTCCTTCTCTTCAAGATCGATGAACCAAGCAACTCTTCTCAAGTCTGAAACCCATTGTGTTCTGTTCTCCCATGATTTGGTCTTTCTTTTTTATTTCTTTCCTTTCATCAAAAGCTGTGTATGTACAGTACAGGACAATGGGAGAGGGATTTGGGCTGATGATTCTCAGAGAAAAATGGCTATGCGAGCCTTTGTTTTATTCGGTCGGAGTTACGTCTTCTTGGGTTTTGGCCATTGTCCTCCACTACATTATGAGATGTTGGAGCAAGTTTTCCTGCTCGGTTGGCTTTAGCTGACTGAGATCCTGAGGATTTTCCTGCTAAAGAATATTCACTATTTAGACTTAGAAGATTGATCTGAGGCCTGGTCAAACTCTCCACTGGCACACACTAGATCAGATTTGTGGATTTGACTAAAATTTACTAACCTAATATCTGAAACTGTGGTTTGTATCTTTATGACCAATTCAGACTTATTCTCTTATCACTATCAACATGTTGATAAGACTCTTCTCTCAATTTTAAAAATGGTAAAAGAAGGGCAAAGAGAAAGAGAGAAAAATCTGACCACTGTTTGGCAGAGATAATCGCTCCTTAGAAGATCTATTTGGTGGCTCTCTTGATCTTTCTTTCGGATTGCTGTGCGATCTTGGACCAGCACCAGGTTTTGAGTTTACTTCTACAGAAAGATCTTCTTTAGAAGCCTTTGACTTAGCCTTGGATACAACTGGAATGCTTGAAGATATTCCAGGAGAAGACAAATTACCATCCGACTGAGATGGGCCAGTCATTTGAGTTGAAACACCAGATACAAGATTTGAAGTGCTTGGCATCTTGCTTGCGCTTTCATGCTTTTATGCACATTCTCAGACTGCTCCATACTGTTTTCACCTAATTTCGCATCATCCCTGAGGTTACTGTCAAGAAACCGATTCTCCCATGGACGAACAGCCATCCATCTTTCTAACCAGTTCCATCCCCAGTTGTTTTTGTCGGGTTGAAAGCCACTGTGCGCAGATAACTGCCGAGTTCCTGCCTGCCACTACAAGAGAGAAATTATATATGTAAGAGAAAGGTCCAATTACGTCCACAAAGAAACAAAAGCACTAGACATAGTGCTTGCGTGTAACCTGATGAGTCAAAGCATATGCCATAGCCCTCTCACGCTTAGCTGCAGCTTCCTGCCTCTTTAGCAGCTTGGCTTGGATTTCTTCAACAGATCCAATGCTATCGCACCAACCTTCCTGAGAGATGATAACACGTAGTCAACATGACTGAGAATTAAAGGCCAACCACAAGAGAAATAAATACAAACTTTGTAAATAACTGAGCAAGTGACTGTCACCTCTATTTCTCGAACTCGAGCTTCGTCTGCTAGCTGTTGCTGAAGTGTCTGCTGACCAGTTTCACTTTCCAAGGCGAGACGAACACGTCTGGCACGAACACGAGCCTGAACTCTTACCAAAGCTTGCATGCATCGAAGCGTTACTGCAGCTTGTTTTCTAACAGCATGTCCTCTAACAAGGGCTTGAAGTCTAACCAATCCCTTCAATGCTCGTAAAGCCCTTCTAGCCTAAGAAATGTATCATCTTATTTTCAGTCAAGTCAAAGGCATAGAAATGAAATGAAAAAGGATTATAGAAACAAAGAATTGTTTTGCATACAGATTCATCATAATTTGAGGTCATTCAATAAAGGTGGTTAACAAAAGGCAATCCGAACTTTTAAAGCCAATGAACTATCTGCAGTAAACTATGCAATAGATAAAGACTATAAGAAGAAAGTATCAACTTAATAAGATGAAATTGATACCAGAAATCCTCGATAAGCTGTTTGAATTCGCGTTGCAGCTTGATGTTCCCTCCTTTGTTCTTCACAAACTCCACCATTTGATTGAAGTGAAGTTGAAGTAGAGACCCCAGTATCAACAATACTATGCATATTGGAATCTTCAAATCCAACTTGAAGTTTTTCGGCATCAAAATCAACTGAATTCTTTCTCCCGAACCGGCTCTTAGTACCAATCTTCACCTTCACCAGTTGAACAAACATAGAAATGAAACCAACATTGACATATAATTAGATAAAAAGAAACACTCTTGTAATCAAATAAGCATAAAGTACTCACATTTTCATCTTTCTTTGAAGACCTTGACTTGTCAGATTTAGTAAAACCAACCAATGCTTTAATCCATCTCCCAGAAGCTCCCATTGTATCCAAATTTCAACGATCGGCAAGATAAACAACAACCTGTAGAATCGCAATTTAGTAACTGAATTATTCAAAGAATAAAGCTTTCTCGTTTTTGAATGTGAATTAAACATTTAAGACACACACACAGAGATACACAAATAAGGAAACTTCAATTGAGTCTGCTAAATACTTGGGACAATGTTGGATCCCAAAATTAAAAACCAAAACTTTACAAATGAAACAAACTAAAAATGATGCAATAAATGATGCAATAAAATTCGAAATTGAGAAAATCGAGTAAAAGTAAAACTCAAAACCCTTACCGGCGGGCGAAGGAAAGATCGGCCGATGAGAAGATCTTCAGAGAGGAGACTTTGAGAGTGACGATGATCTTCACTTCTTCAGTCAGTGAGCGTGTTTCTCGCCAACATTTTCTATCTCTCTACAAAAAAGTCCATTCTTTTCATTCTCTTTCTCTCTCTATTGTCTGAAAGATTACAGATAGATAGGAATTGACTTGCTAAAAATTGATTTATCTTTTCGTTTCCCTTTCCTTCAGATACGAATCAATCATAGCTAGATTGCACGCCGTACACTTGCTATTTTGCGCCGAGTTACCTGTGAAGTTGTCAGCGTTTTTGAGTTACGAAACGGCAAGTAGTTTAGTTTGAATACTTGTATATTGCATGATTTTTTTTTACGCTATTGCATGATCCTTTAATTAATGAATGCATTTAAGTTTTATGATAATAATAATTAGCATGTAGAGCTTTTTTTTCCTATTTTCAATGCACTCTGGTATCCGAATGAGAAGACAAAAAAAAGTTTTTTCTTATGTGATGTGTTGTCATCTATAATATGATGCGCCTGATTTGTCATGTTTGTATTTTTATTGTAAGTTTTTTTCTTTTTGTTATTTAATTTATTTTTCAAAAACTTTTGCTGATCATCAATAAAGATTCGATTTTAGAAAATAAGAATTATGCGGATTAATGTTGACTGATTCAACCAAAAAAAAAAAAAAAATCAGTGGAGACATTTGTTGTAACTTGTGGGTTCAAAATAGTAATTTTCTATTGTAAACAGAAAATGATGCATGTAAAATTTTCTATTACTATAGATTTTGTGATGTGATTAAATTTTTTTTTGTTGTGCAATCGTTTGTGTACAAATTGTTTGAGGAATCGTTTTGTTTTCAAATATTCGTCATTATTCATCATATCATTATTTCTCTTAAACTAAGAAAATATCTCTTAACGGTAAAATATTAGATGAAAGAAGTTTGTTTATCTCGATTGAAATATATACTTCTAATGTAACAAAATTATGTATTTGACGTATAATATCTTGAAAACTCGTATATTTAAATAAAATATATTTTCTAACATTAAATAAAATATCTCCCAGAAAAAAAGAAAAGAATATGTAATCAAATTTGGTATTTTTCTTCTTCTTCTAGTTGGCCTAGTTGGTACAATTTGATATGGTGTATTATAAGGATTTTCTAAACGTGTAGCAGCCTCAATTAAATTAACAAAACTAAATAAAAATGATTGTAACTCAATGAGTCACTGCCACGTCACTTGTCAAAATCAAATGGAATCTCGAAGAGATAAAAAAAAATATAAGAGATATTTTATTTTGATTCAATGAATCATCATCATCATCCTCTGTTTTAAACCAATCTCAGCTCTCACTCTCAAAGAATCCAGGATTATTCTTCTTCTTCGATTCACTCTCTGTATCTTCGTTCCGATCTCCGAGAAATGGCCGTAATCAATAGTCTCCGACGCTTAGCGCGTACCACTCAGGTGTTTTCAACTTCTTATTCGATTGATTCATGATCCTCGATTGCATCATCGTCCACGGATCAATTTTTCTTATTCGTTTCATCGTTGATTATGGAATTGGAATCTATATTTGTTTCGCTTAGTAGATCGGGATTCAGAAAATACGTTGAAATGCCAAAAATAAAAAATTTGGAATTTTTTATTTATTTCTTTTTTCAAAATACCAAATTGACGACTGGATCATGATTAGGCGTCTTTATGGGATTCTCCAATAATGAGGGAACAAATATTTTTTTTATTATTCACTGTGCTAATGTCTCTTTTCTCATGGCAGGTTAATTTACAGAGTAGGTATGCTACATGCATGTCTAGGAACACTTCCTCTAGGATCTTTACTACAGAGGCATCACCAGAGAAGCAAAAACCAGTTGGGTGAGTGAATTTTTGTATGCTTTTATGAGTTTTCTAGCGACATTGAGACATGAGTAGTGTAAAAGGTTTACTTAAAAGAGATATGAAATTTTCTGAGCAGGTCTAAAGGACATGATATGCTTGCACCTTTTACAGCTGGGTGGCAAAGTTCTGATATACATCCCTTGATTATAGCTAAGTCCGAGGTATGTAAGGCATTTATGTGTATACTATGTAAAATGTTGATTCAAACTGTTATGCAAGTGTTACATTTTCTTCTTTCAATTTTTTACAGGGAAGCTATGTGTATGATGACCATGGCAACAAGTATCTTGATTCTCTTGCTGGTCTTTGGTGTACCGCCTTAGGTATATTTATTTTTCCTTCTATTATTACTACAACACATGGCTTGATGTTTCACTTTGTACATGCCTTGAAGTTAGGGGTTGTGTCATTGATACGAAAAAATCTTGCAGGAGGGAATGAGCCACGGCTTGTTTCTGCTGCTGTTGAGCAGTTGAACAGCTTGCCGTTTTATCACTCCTTTTGGAACCGTACTACTAAACCTTCTCTGGTATTCAGACTCCTTCCTTTTGGTGCCATTTTTATAATGCTTTTAAGACTCATGGCAGGATGGTTGGATAGATAATCACTGTGATGTTTTTCCTGCAAAACAGGATCTTGCTAAGGATCTTTTAGATATGTTCACGGCCAATAAAATGGCCAAAGCTTTTTTTACAAACAGTGGATCAGAGGCCAATGATACTCAGGTTTTCCATAACTATACACTGGACCTTGATCTCTTATTTTCTAAGCTGTCGACTTATAAGAGCTGTTTATGAATCTCATGTATATATAATGCAGGTCAAGCTAGTTTGGTATTACAATAACGCACTTGGAAGGCCAGAGAAGAAGAAATTTATCGCAAGAAAGAAATCGTGAGAAAGGACATTTTCTTTTCATTTTTAGTTTGTGTATTTATAAGATCTCAAAGTGTTTATAAATGTGGTGTTATGATTTCAGGTACCATGGCTCCACTCTAATATCAGCAAGTTTGTCCGGGTAGGATAAATATATTTTCTGTTTAGAAGTGCTTAAGATTTTTTTTTTTTGTTCTTAACAAATTTAATCCATTGTTCCAGCCTTCCGGCGCTGCACCAAAATTTTGATTTACCTGCACCATTTGTGTTGCACACAGATTGCCCTCATTATTGGCGTTTTCATCTTCCAGGTATGAGTGATTCTTACTTCCATTTCAAAAGTAAAGTAATTTTCTCTTTTAACCTTGTAATTGTTTGTCCAGGTGAATCAGAAGAGGATTTCTCAACCAGATTAGCCAAGAATTTAGAGGATCTTATTCTGAAAGAAGGACCAGAAACTGTAAACATTTCTATCTATGCATTTAAAGATGATATATGCTTTTGGCATATCTCAATCTAACACAAGAATCTCTTGCTCTAGATTGGTGCTTTTATAGCAGAACCAGTCATGGGTGCTGGGGGTGTGATACCTCCACCTGCTACCTACTTTGAAAAGGTCATTTTCTGAACTTTGTTAGTATTTGATTATTTGATTACCATTAGCCTGGTTATGCAGTTTTTTGGTTAGATCTTTCTGGATGTGGTATTGGGATCTTTTTGCCATTTCATTTTGTTAACGGAGTGTCATTTCTCTCTCTGTGATGCAGGTCCAAGTTGTTCTTAAGAAATATGATATTTTGTTCATTGCTGATGAGGTATGTGCATATAATATTTACCATCATTCCACACACTGGATCATGACCTCAAAGGTCGATCAAGAAGAAACGGTACCATTTTCAATTTTTATTTTGTTTGGCCATTAAGGTTATATGTGCATTTGGAAGGCTTGGGACAATGTTTGGTTGTGACAAATACAACATCAAGCCAGATCTTGTGTCTTTAGCTAAGGTGAGATTTTTGCAAGTTGATAAGTACCCTTTTTTTTTCTCTGTTGGCAAATTTCCCCTGACAAGTTGTAAATGTTTTATGATTTCAGGCATTGTCTTCAGCATATATGCCAATTGGAGCCATTCTTATGAGCCAGGAAGTGGCAGATGTCATTTATTCTCAAAGCAACAAGCTAGGTACAATACTTTGGTAATGTTCACTGAGGTGATATTCCAATGTTCTAATCTAACAATGCTGGTATTATTTTTTTTGCTTTCTTTTCAGGTTCTTTCTCACATGGATTTACTTATTCTGGTCATCCAGTTTCATGTGCTGTAGCAATTGAAGCTATAAAGTTATACAAGTAAGTTTGTCACTTTGCTCATTCATGCAAGTGAGCCATGTTTATAAATTGTAATCAGCCAAAAACTCAAAACATGCCACCACAGTAGGTTAAGTTTCTTGTTTCTATATTCGTATCTACACTTTTTTTAACGTTCATATTCATTATTATAGAGAGAGGAGCATACCAGAGTATGTCGCCAAAGTTTCCCCACGGTTTCAAGATGGTCTTAAAGCTTTTGCCTCCAGTAGTCCTATCATTGGAGAGGTATAAATACTCTCAGTACTTACCAGTTTTATCTTTTGGAAGTATTTGACTGAGAACATTTGAGATGGTTTTCAGATAAGAGGAATCGGTTTGATTCTTGGGACTGAGTTTGTAGACAACAAATCTCCGAACGATCCATTTCCACCAGAATGGGGTAAAATCTCTCACGTAACCAAGAAAAAATAAGTATCTCTTCTCCTAAATTCATTACCTCACTAATTCATGTTTACAGGTGTTGGTGCATACTTTGGAGCTGAGTGCCAGAAGCGCGGTATGTTAGTCCGTGTTGCAGGTGATAGCATAATGATGTCTCCACCGCTCATTATCACACCTGAAGAGATCGATGAGGTAAATTACCAAAAATCTTGAACTATTAGATTTGCTTTTTGTCTGATAAATCTTCCTGAAAACTCTCTTTTTTCCTCATTGGATTTTATTATCTTGCAGTTGATCAGTATTTATGGGAAAGCATTGAAGGCGACGGAGGAGAGGGTAAAAGAACTCAAGACTCAGCAAAAGAAGTGAGAAGCAGAGTCAGATGATGTTGATGAAATTGGTTTTAATTAGATTCTCAAAGTTTGATTGTTTTTTTTTAGCACGCAAGTCTTAATAAGTACATTTTTATGAGGAATAAACAACAATGAGACATTTCATGATGAGATCAAAATCATCTAACAAAACCAAAGATGCAGAGACATGAACATGTTTTGCTTGCAATGCTACTTAACTGAGACAATTACTCATGTGAAAGATTTATACTAATCCAATGATTTTAAAGATAGCATCTCCCACATGTTTTAACTTTTATAAATACCCAGAAACAATAGTTAGATCCTTGAACAAGAGAGTCTCTTGTTTAGAGAACATCTATTTTGATCTCTAAATTTTGGAATCAAGAACGAGGACGTTTTTTATTAGCTTCTCGTCTTGATCTTCTCTCCCTCGAACTTAAAGAAGTCTTGAACCCTCCTTCTTCGTTCTCCGAGTCATACACATCTTTCAACGATTTCTGCACACCGATACTTGAGTTATACGTAAAAATCAACAATCCACTGTTAATGAACAACAACGTTAAGAATTAAGACCAATTTTCCAGATTAGAAAAACACTTGGTGACACCGAACACAATGGTCTTGATGAGCTCTCTACTCAAAGAAATTAAGGAATTTTGTTTCATAACGACGAACCTCTCTGATCTCAGCGAAGCTAACGGCGTAAAAGGTTACAACGGAGACTGCGACAATTCCAAGAACAGGGAGTGCGATATGGCTTAGCCCATCCATTTCTTCTCTTCTCTGAACCAAACTTGAAGATAAGATTCTTGAGGATTCTTGAGGATAAGACTTCTTTATATAGTGTCCCTTCTTCAAAACCACACAACTGTATCTAAATCTAACTCATTTTCTCACTTATCCGTTGTAAGAATCAAGACCAGCTTATGTCCAAACAACATCCAATCATTACCATTTTCAAGATTTATTTGGACATGAGAGAAAATTAAAAATCTGAGCCTGAAAATAAATAACAATCGATATGTCTGAATGGTTTTTGTCGTCACTAACATATGAGAAATGCATACCAAGTAAAAAGAAGAAGAATATAATCCTGTAATTATTAATTTCTGGGATACAGCTTTAAATTGGTAAAACACTTCTATAGAATACAAATCAAACCCTAAGATGAATATCACAAATCAAACCCTATGATCATTACAAGAAAGAGGTGAGTGTTCATGCGAACAGATTCTCCGAATAACCACCTTCATAACTCGCTTCCTTCTCCCCTTTGAATATCTCAGCATCATCAAAACCTGTTCACATTTCATTCAAAACCCTTTTTAATAAACTTCTAATAACAACAATATCTTGGTAAACAAACTAGATTCTGTGAAGCTTTTTTTACCTGAACCCAAGTCTTCTGTTTCATCGATGATAACCGCAACTTCTTCTGTCCTCTTAATGGACTCTAATGACTTCCAGTCTGAGCTTCCATTTCCTTCTATACAAACTTGGTTTCTTGAAACCCAGTCTTCAAGAACTTCCATGTTGCTGTGTGATAACGGGTCTACTGTCTCATCTCCGCTGTTTTCGCATCCCCTGGGGAAGACAGGAGAACCCCTAAGTTCTGTTTTGAACAAACATGGTGGTCTAATCAAAGAAGAGCTAAAAGAATTCCAACTTACAGTCGTCTGAGGCGCATGTTATACTGAACAAAGATAAGATCGCTGAGCCGTTGTCGCTCAATGGAGTTCTTCGATTCATATATTTGCGAGATTGGTGTTAGGTTTCTCTCAGAGCCAATCAATGAGCTACATGTCTGACTCAGAATGCGGATTGCAAAACGTGACAGGTTCAAGCAGCTTTCTCCATATGTAGTCCACCATTCAGCTATAAAAGAATCAAACATGTTAACTACTTACGAAACACTTCAAACGTATAATTACTAATTGAATAAGAAAAAAATGTCTTACCAGGAAGCATTGTGTCTCGAGCTCTGATAGCTAAGTTTCTCCCAAAGATTCCAACAGCATTCTTGTATGAGTTTATGTCCTTAATGATTATATCTTGAATATTAACATCAGGGACTAACTTCTCTATGCAATCAACCACCGCTAAATGAATCTCACTACGCATTTCTTCATCGATGCTATAGAAAAACTTCGGGTTAAGATAGAAACCAGCAGCATGCAAAGGAAGACGATGTTGTTGCAACCACCACCTATCTATAATCTTCCAGTAAATTATGTAATCCTCCCTGTGAACCAGATGTGTCTTAATCGCTTCTTTAGCTCGATATAATGCTGCGTATACATACCCCATAGCAGGCCTCCTTTCAGAACAAACTATCCTCAAAACCCGCAAAAGAGGAGCGGTTATATGGTTCGCCAATGTTAATGCCTTCCAGAAATTCTCATCATTGATAGTCTCAGTCATTGCTAATCCACCAGCTTCCTTTGAATAGGAACAATCATTCCATTCAGATGAAGTAACCATGGCTTGTAAATGTGGTTTTAGATCCGCGATTCTTCCCATTGTTGTGAAATTTGTAGCGGAACTGGTAAAGGCTGGTTGCACTATATCATTGCCATAAGTGAATTTCCTCATCAGATTCAAAACACCACTGTGATTGTAAATAATTCTCGTAACAGTTCGAGCTTGTTCGATAATTTCGCTTATCCAGTCAATCTTCCCAAACTCTTCAAGCATCTTATCAATACAGTATGCAGAACAAGGAACCCAATATAGAGAAGGATACACATCCATCAACTTTTTCCCAGCAGTGACATAATGATCTTCGCATTTCGTAATAACTTGAACAACATTTGTATCTCCTATCTCTTCAACCACCTCCTTAAGTAACTCATATAACTTATCAGGAGAATCTAAAATCTCTGATGCATCCACGGATTTCAAAAACACTACTTTTTCCGGGCAGTAAACCAAAAACTTAAGGATCTTCGGGAAGCCTTCCGCGGAGTTCAACTCCTGGACTAAAACAGAACATCCAGTCCTCTTCCACAACGATTTGCATTCATCAATTTCTTTAGTCATCTCCTCTACACAACTCTTCAAAATCCAACCTCTAAGATCATCATGAGTAGGAATAGAAACACCAAACCCTCCAGAAACAATCGCATCGATAAACGGTTGGAAATTAACAGAATTCACCACATCAAAATCAGCTCCAATATCAAACAAAAACCTTCCAACCGCCAAATGAACTGTTTTCTCCCGTTCTTTCGAAGACGGATGCACAATGTTCTTCACACTACTAATAGCCACAGGTATCAAATTATCCATATCTCTACTAAAATCACTTACACCACCAACTTCAACATTAGCCAAATCATTTCTATCAAAAGCATTATTATTCTTTCTACTCCTATAAGTCCTCTGCTTCGTTCTCCCAGTACTTACCCCACCAGCTACCAAATCCGGCGACTTAAACCCGTTATTAGCATCAGAAGAAACAACAACTTGAGTTTCAACTTCACAAGGAGGGAAATAAGCTATAGGCAATGGCTCAGGACTTGTTTTACGTCTCTTCCTTTGACGTCTCACAGTACCATCAATACATTGCTGCAAGAATAAACGAACATCTTCAGGGACTTGATCACAGATCGTGCCTTGACCTTTTTTACCAGCAAGATGTTCTTTAACTCTTGTAATACCACCTCCTTTAAACATCTTACGACAGTAAAGACATCTCATTTGAACTCGATCTCCATATTTGTAAACTTCACAGTGTTTCCAAGCACTGTCTTGTTTCTGTGGTGTGAGAGCTACAGGCTCCAAATCCGAATCCATTATTAAGCCTATAAACAATCTGAGACAAAAGAAAGAATCTCATGAATTTACATTGTTGATTTTCCAAAACCCTAGATCCTTTCAATTAAAACGTTACGAAGATCAATCAAACATAGAAGAAGAAGAAGAAGAAGAAGAAAAAGAATTTTAGCTGAAGATAATAAAGCTCTTAGATTTTGTGACAAAGATTTCAAATTTATAGTTGATTTGAAACAGATCAGATTATATTGAATCAACCCTTAGCTTAAACAAGCAAAATTGAAAAACCCAGTGTAGAAAAGAAATCGTAAATTTCTGAGTTTTGAATTTTATCGTAAGAACAAAAACGGGTAAGAAGAACGAAGAACGAACCTTTTTTGGTTTGCAGGTTCGTGACCGGGTTGGTTACGAGACAAATCGGTTAGGTGAAAAAGTGGATAAAATTACGGTATAAGGAGTTCGGTTCTGGGGAAGAGGAAGGTGGAATCGGCCGGAGAAGAAGAGTTTAAGGAACGGTGAAGAAGAATCTGAGAGCGACAGAGAAATTTTTGAGATGACCCGGCTCGTTAGGGTTCGAGAGGAGAAGAAGTTGGGCAGCTTTTTTCTGGTTTATAAAAACGACAATTTTTTTTGTGACGTCATCTAAATAAATAAATAAATCCCTTGTTTTTGGTTTTGGCTAAACTTGTTTTGTTTTTGTTTTAAGTCGTTAAATCGGTTTTAATTCGAGGACTATAGTGGTAATTTATGCAAAGTACAAGGTTGGTGTGGGGTATCTTTTAATTTGTCCTTTCAAACATAGAAATGATTTTGGGGGTAAACATTAGAGGGATATAAATTGGATGAGATTTGGACTATGGTTTTTTTGGGTAAGAATCTAGAGAAATTTATTGTTATGCAAATCATCATATAAACTAATTAAAGTGAGTAAAAAATTAAAGTAAATTTAATCAAGAAATTATAAAATTTTATTTCATGAAATAATTTAACCTTCTTTGACCTTTTTTATTTATTTTGGTTATTAGCTTTAATTGTTACTTAATTTATTTTTTTATGTAGAATATCATCAAATGTTGGTTTTTATAACCTATTTATAGATTTTAAATTTAATTATTATTTTTGTTATGTAGCTTTAAAAAACAAAAAATCCATTATTATTTTGTCTTTGTTGTACCTTTTCAGTAATAACTAATAAGTAAAAGGTAAAAAATCCATATGGATTTTACTTGGTGTCTTTTTCAAACAAGTCATAACTCATAAGTAATGGGTTAATGTTACAACAAAAATCATAGTATGTAAACAATACGAAGTAAGCGATAACTTATTTAGTGTAGCATAAGCATAATCTAGCTAATGTTTTTTTTTTTTAACCGGTTACACTAAGCTAGCTAATTAAGATGGTCAATGACGGTCATACATAGCCCAAGTTTCATGTGCTTGTTGTTCATGTTCTTGTAGTGCGTTATAATAAAATGGATGTGCTAATCAATTTTAGATTTTTGAACACATCTCTTTCATTTACATCTTGAAAGCATATTATTCACTATTCTCGAAAATTGGGCAGTAAAAGTTTCGTTCAAACATATGATGAAATAGGACGAAGATTTGTTCCTGTATTGACAATATTCAAAGATCATTTTGAGAAATGAGTAATATCGGAAATAAGATCCATAAAATGGCTTTTCATAAGAGTAATTTTTCAATCAATGTTCACGTAAATGACCATAAGAACTAAGAAGATATGCCAATGTATGGAAACATAAACCATAGTAACAAAACCTATTCTTGATTCATAACAATCTATGATGATAAAGAAAAATGTATTCAGATTAACCCATTTCAATACCAATTGATGATGATATAGTAAAATGTACTCAAAAATCCCATTTCAATGCCAATCTATCATTTTGAAAATGGACACCATAATCGAACATCTTCAAGCACATTTCCAAAATTTAACCAATTAAATCCAAATTGAGCTAATTAAACCAGTGATGACATAAATTAAAGCCACCAATGTAGCAAATAATTATAATTAAAAGCCAAAATCCAGAAACAATCCCAACCAAAAAACTCTTAAACCAAAGATCCACATTCATTTCTAGAACTAAACAAAAACCGAAATTATAAATTGGATAACAATCTCAAAAAGGTTCTCAGAACCTGAGCTTAGTAAAGAACCACCTGTTCTTCCCAGTCTTGAAACGTTCCTCAAGCTTAGCCTTAGCTTCCTTAAGAGCCGTAACTTTCTTATCCTTACTCTGAAGAGCATCAAGAGTCGCAACTTCCTTAAGATCCACATCAAGCGTGTAACGAGTAGGCATCAGATGCTGGTAATTCACGAGCTTGATGAAACACTTGACTCTCGATTTCTTCGCCGTCTTCTTAGATGAATCTTTGCGGATCACTTTGCTCGGATACTTCTTGATCCCGGCGACGAGACAGTGTCCGTAAGGTCTCTCACGGTTTCCGTCATCGAATGCACGGATGATCACTGCCTTTTTGCCGGCGTAACGGCCTTGAAGGAGGATCACTGCTTTGTTCTGCTTCAGAAACTTCACCATTGTTTCTCAGGCCGCAAAAGGGAAAGTCCTAAACTTATAGAGATGTTTATATAGTGAGTGATCAGCGAAAAACCCTAATTTTGACCGTTCTCACATTAATATTTGGCCCATTTATATGGGCTGGAACAAAAAGCCCATTAAATTTCCGAAGTGTTTTTGGGACAGGTCGCAAATTTTACTTACTTCATCTTTTTCTTAAAACAGTATTTTTAATGTTCCTTTTACAAAACTAAGGGTCAAAATTTTAAGGTTCAAAAAAAAGTTAAAACATAAAAATATGATTTTTATTTATTTGTTCTTAAAGTTTTGGTATTTTAGCATTAAAACAAATTTTTGTTTTAAATTGTGGCCTTTTTTTTTAATGATTGGATAAGTTAACTAAAACCATGATTTATCCAGTCCTCTATCTTGTGTTTATATTGGCTCTCAGATGAAATTGAATGTTTCTCTAAATTCAAACATAAAAAACATGAATTTAAAAAAAAATTCTTGAAAAACATGAAGTTAGAGATTATTGTATTGTATGTTAACATATCCATGTAATGTAGGATTTAGAACATATTTAAGTTTTATGCAGCAATATAGAGAGTATAATATAGATTGTTTTTTAAGAAGCAATCAATCATCATCACCGATTAATTTTTACACCAAAGATTTAAATTGTGTGTAATGAGAGTAATTAACGAGAGCCAAAATACCATGACATTAAAAAAAAAGAAAAAAAAAATAGTGACAAGTATGAAGTAAAGGTTAGTAGAAAATAGTTTTCCATTAGATTATTACAACAAATAATTGTTTCCTATTAGTAAAGTTAACACGCGATAACAAAATTAAAGGATAGTTTTAGATGTGAAAAATTTAATGGAAAAATTTTGTCAAATTTTTTATAAAAAATAAATTATTAGAATAAGAACTTGTATGAAATCATTAACTCCGATGTCTCATGATGAAGACCTCCGCAATCATTCATCTTCCCCGAAAAGACAACAAATTAACTCTAAAATGACATCCCTTTAATGGAAACAAGGAAATAAGAAGGATCGTTATTAAAAATTAAAAAAAATGCACTGGAGAACAAAACTGGCAATAGAAAAAAACCCCATAGATGAATTGGAACTTATTTTCCTCTAATTTTTATGTAGGAAATATGGGTTTAAAATGTTGTAACAATTTATGAAAAACCCAAATGCAGAGAAATTTCGTTTGACAACGTACGTAAACATTTTACGGTTTAAATTCTTTTAGTTATTCAGTTGGGAAAATAGGTTTTAGCTGAAAACTTTGAAGTTGGATTTTCATTTTTCATTAAGGAAAGAAACAAAATGTAAGTCAATAGCGAATATAAAACCAAATTTTTGAAGAAAACACTAACATTTAAATTTAATTCCAAGTTTTCAACTAAAATGTTGGTTAAAAAAATGTTAACTTTTTCTCCAAGTACTTGAATTGGTGAATTCTAGTATTCTTCTACCCAAAGAAATTGTAGTATAAACCAATATTTCGAGTCGAATTTGTAAATAATCCAGACAAGTTTTAAAAGTACACTGAAGTCCAATAATACGGTCTGATGAGTGAGGAGTGATGATAAATTATGTACGAGTTAAAAAATTTAATAATCCAGCAAGAAAAAAAGGATAAACATCTATAAAATCTACACTCAGAAAAAAAAAATTGAACGAATATCTTGCAAATGAATCGCAAATGATTGATGAATAATTAATTAGAGCCAACCTATAAACATATATATAAAGAAAGTAAATTAAAAGAAACATATTATACCTTCCTATCACTGATACAAAGCCCCTGGACGTCGTCTCCACTGGTGCTGCCGGAGGATCACCCACCATTGCCTCTCTGGTCGGATAACCAATCGGCGGTGGACATGTGTACGGCTCCGGTGAGGTCTGTGAAGGCATTTCGACTGTAGCCAAGAAAATAAATTAATTATCTAATTGGTGTTATATTAATAATTTTCTACATATATCGGATATTGATCTTGATTAAAAATAATAATTCAAGAATTACCAGATTGATTCATTCCGATTTGAGGAGCTGATGATTATGAAGAGAAGAGAATGTTGTGGTTTTAATTTATAGAAGACGAAAATATATTGTGAAGTTTTAGTTATTCTCTAAGAATTGAACACACAAAATTATCTAAGAAAAGAAAAAAAAAAGGTCAATACTGTAAATCTTTGAAGCATTCGTAAGCCAACTATGAACGTTGTACTTGAAGAGTAAAATAACTAGGGGTTTTTTTGGGACCTATCACCTACCTCTTACCCAATCGGCGGTGGACATGTGTACGGCTTTTTAAATTATTATTTTTTTTTTAATAATGTAACTACTAGTCATGGGTTGTTTCTATATCGTATTTTATCAGATTTTGAAATTTATATATATATATATATATATCTAAGTTGACTGATGTTTAGTTTTAGAAAAATACCAACTAAACATAATTAAATATTCACATGGATATTAAAATAGTCATAGTAGATTGCTTTTTTAGTTTTTAATAGATTCTAGAGTATTAAAAATACAATTATGTATATGAGATATATACACAAATGCAAAACAAGAAAATTTGTCTAACTTTTTCATGTAAGAATAATATTTTTCCATTTGGTTTGACCATTGATGACGATCGAAGATGACGATCAAAGATGACGATCGAAGATGACACTTCGAAACACATGCGAGAGTTTGGTTCCAGTTGTAGATTTGTTTTTTATTTATTTTTGGGTCAACATGTTCCAGTTGTACGTAGTTTTAATTCTTAATTTTGAAGAAAATACATGGTCAAAAATATTCTCTAATAATGTGCAACAAATAATTGTTAGTGGGAAAGAGCATCAAAAACACATACAAAACTGAAACCCTTTTTTTTTTTATAGTGCTAGTGGTAGATTAAGTCATTGAAATGGATATCAGACGGAAGATTTTTAGCTGCCTGAGTCATCCGATGCTCTAAATTCTTAATTATCAAAATTCAAAGGCATTGGATGTGAATACTCTAAAGCAATGAGTAAATCCTAATCTCTATAGGATTGGAAAGTAGAAATTTTTTATCCTTGATTGATTCTCCCATGTGGAAACTGGTTGTAAGCACATCTAGCCGTTAGAATTAGTCTCTATCTTCAATTCCAACCAAAACTGTTAAACCAAGATCCACATTCATTGGATAACAATCTCAAAAGGTTCTCAGAACCTGAGCTTAGTGAAGAATCAACTGTTCCTTGAAACGTTCCTCAAGCTTAGTCTTAGCTTCTTGAAGAGCCATAACCTTCTTGTCCTTACTCTGAAGAGCATCAATAGTAGCAACTTCCTTAAGATCCACATCGAGCCTGTATCGAGTATAGGGCATCATATGTTGATAATTCACGAGCTTGATGAAACACTTGGCTCTCGATTCCTTCGCCGTCTTCTTAGCAAAATCCTTGCGGATAACTTTTGTCGGATACTATTTGATTCCGGCGACGAGACACTAATGAAGCACGGTGACGGCAATTTCATGACGTCTCCCGTCTCGGAAACGTTTCAGGTACTTACTGATCGATCCATCCATTAATAAAATCTAAAATATATGAGTTACTATTTCAAATGCCTCTATTTTTACTACTTTTCTTTTTTAGAAGGAGGGATTGATTACATTTTTAGGATCCAAATTCGTGATTTTCTTGTAAATTCAAATCTATTTACAAGTAAATCTCAGATGCCTTGTTTGTGTATTTACACCTCATCAAAGTGTCTAAGCTTGATTCTAAACTGATAGGAAAATAGTGTTGAGTAATTCAATCATAACGTGACGAAACACATCTTATTGGTTCACTTAAACATACATAAGATCACCGAATGAAATCGAAACATAACAACAATAACAACCAACCAACTTTAACAAACAGGAAAAAAAACAAGAACAACAACAACCATCCACATAACATATTGTATGAAATCGTTAACTCTGAAGTCTCATGCTCAGGAGCTTCCGGCCATATCTTCTAGACAACAACATACGCATTTCAAACAAGTCCTGCCAATAGAAAAAGTCTCATAGATTAACTGTAAATCTTTTTTGTTCCTACAATTTTCATGTAGGAAATATGGGTTTAAAATATTGTAAATACTAAATAGTAACAATTTATGGAAACCCCAAAATTTCGTCTGACTACGTAACATTCTACGGTTTAAATTCTTCTACTTAATTACTCAGTTGTGAAAAAATGGTTTTAGCTGAAAACTCTGAAGTTGGATTTTCCTTTTTTCGTTCAAGGAAAGAAAAAACGTAAATCAAAAGCCAATTTAAAACAAAATTTTTGAAGAAAACACTAGCTTTTTTAATTTAATCTCAAGCTTTCAACTAAAATGTCGGGAGAAAAAAAAATGTCAACTAAAATGTCAATCTCTAGTATTCATCTACCCAAAGAAGTTATAAACAATATGTATATGTAAAGAAAGTAAATTTATATACTCTAATCCCAATGAACTGCCCTTGGACTTCGTCTCCACTGCTACTGCCGGAGGATCACCCACCATTGCATCTCTGGTCGGATAACCAATCGGCGGTGGACTTGTGTACGGTCCCGGTGAAGTTTGTGAAGATTTTTCAACTGTCTCCAAAAGAGATGAATTAATTATCTAATTAGTGTTTATAGAAACAACATTTTTCAATATACATTGGAGATTGATCTTGAATAAAAAATAATAATTGAAGATTTACCGGATTGATTCATTCTGATTTGAGGAGCCGAGGATTATGAAGAGGAGATAGTGTTGTGGTTTGATTTGAGAAGCTGAGGATTATAAAGAGAAGAGAGTGTTGTGGTTTTAATTTATAGAAGACGAAAATATATTGTGAAGTTTTAGTTATCCTTTAAAAAAAAAAGTCCAACTATTTTGACTCTTTGATAAACAACGACAGACGTTGTATTATTTGAATACTCAACTATGGGCGGGGAAGCTACCACAATTTTTCTTTTTTAGTGTAACTAATTGTTTCTATAACGTATTTTATCAAATATATATCTATATATATATATATATTTGTTTTTTATAAAGTATATATAGATGTCGTATAATTTTAGTAAAACATCAACTAAACATAACTAAAATTTTCACATGGATAGTAGACTGTTTTTTTTAAATAGATTAAAGAGTTTTAAAGATACAATTATTTATATGAAATAAATTAAAAACAAAAAAGCTCGTCAAAACTAGAGGACTTGTGAACGGGCCCGATGAAGTTTGTGAAGATTTTTCTACTATTGCCAAAAAAGATTAATGAATTAGTTAACTATATAATTGGTGTTTATAGAATAATTGTTTGATAAATATCGGATATTGATCTTAATATAAAAAATTGAAGAATTACCGGATTGATTCATTGTGATTTGAAGAGCTGAGGATTATGAAGAGGAGATAAGTGTAGTGGTTTTAATTTATAGAGGACGTCTGAAGTTGTAAGCATTGATGATATATCATGGTTTTTATGGTTTTTAGGCATGATATAAGTATGGTTTTTAGAAATTTTTTGGTATTCTTTGAGTTTTATTAGGTATAAATACGAGTTGAATCTTGTTGATGCATTTTGAAATTTTTGGACGTTTGTAGTTGAGCAAATCAACTTGGAGATGAATCAGGGTGTTCACATCGATCGACATACCCTATTAGTTTCGATCAACACGGATCATGACTATCGAAGCCATTTGAGATTTTATCAAGTTTGAAGAATTACAAAATTACCCCAGGGGTTTTAACTATTTACAATACAAGTCCTTTCGTATTTTAGATATATCTAAATTTTTATAAGTCTAAAAGACTAAGTTTTGTTTTATCAAGTTCTTGGGAGAGAATAATCAAAACTCACCTTATAGAGAGAAGATTTTGAACTCTTTTCATACTCTTTATTTATTTTATGCAGTTTATTCAGATAATGATTTGTGTTTTATTGATTATGTTTGAGTAATCTACTTGTTAGATCTAGGGTTTTCAAAGGCTTGTGATGAATTGTTGAATTGAGCATAACATATTAGGATTATCATAATTGTTTTTCATCTAGATTTGAATCTATACTAGATCTGGATTGATCACTTAGAATCTAGCATCTTAGGATAGTTAATATACATAAGAGTGTTATTGATATCTTGAATTAATCTTGGATGAGCAAAATAATACACAGAGATTTAACCCTAAATAATTCTGCAAGTGCACAGACAATCGCAGTAGTATTAAAGGAATCGAATCCACAAGGACCAAGGTTACACTATGAAATTATGAGATTTGTAAATAAAGCTAAGACAAAATATGAGATTGATTTCAGAACTGAATTGCAATTAAATTAAAGCGGTGTAAAACTAATAAAGAAAAACACTAGATCAAGGTAATTCGCAGGTGATTCAGAGATGAGAACTTAGCAACTATTCAGGATCTAATTCAGCAAAGGTCTAGAAATCCAACATAAAAATAATATCGACCCACTCTAACAACCTAGATACCTAAACTCTCGCTTGGACCTAGATATGCAGATAAGCATTAACGAATGGGTTCAATATGTTCACAACCAACCACACCAACAATGAAATAAAAAGAATTCATGAATAATATTAAAGATAAAATAAGGTTCAGAATTCTTCTCAAACAGAGTAGTGGTTGATCCTCCAGATCTTAAAAGCCAAAGCAAACGAAGAAGATAAAGAGTAACAAGGCGATGGAATCCAAAAGCAAAAGGGAAAATGAGAGATGGTGGAGAGAAAATAGAAAACGTCTAAAAGTTAGGATCTAAGTCAGTCTTAGTTTTCTGGAGGGTGGCTTGACTTATATAATCACGCCAAAAATTAGGTCAAATCTGGTTCCTTGTTTTTCTCCGGCGGCGGAGCATGTGCTCCCACTGGGTGCTCCGTTGGGTGCTCGCGTGTAAATTCGGCCCTTTTGCTTCAAATCCACTTCTTTTTGCTCCAAAAGCCCATTTAGCTCCAAAAGTCCATTTAGCTCCAGTCCATCCAATCTATGCTAAAAGACTTCATTCTGACATGATAAGACTCAAAAACGACTCGAAAGACTCTATAAAAGACTAGAAAACATTAGTAAATTTGGGCCAAAATCATCATATATCAATGAGCAAAATAGTCTACTCGCAAAGAGATTTGATTTAGGGATTTTGTGAATATATCATACATGACATTAATGCATCCTTGGTCATTGGAGTTTACAAAGAGATTTGAAATTATGTGATTTAAGTATAGTTATCATTGCAGCGAGAGTTGAATGATCATATCATTGTGTTATGAGTTTAAGAATCAGTCGTACATGCATTCTGAATATAATCTGTCTAGTTCGCAATTCTGGATATTTTTTAATTGAATTTTTTAAGTCTACCTTTTTTTTTTGTTGAATTTATGCTTCATCTTATTTAGTTATTTCTTTGCATTGTTTTTACTTTTTATTTTTTTATTGTTTACCTTAATTTGAAATTGTTATATCTATTGTGTGAAGTTCAGAATTTTTATGGATTTGATCCCTAAATAGGAAAGTGATTTGTTAGTTAATTTGAACGAGTGGCAATTTGAACATATCAATTGACTTTTAAAAAAGAAGTCAGTATTGTATAAGTCTTTGCGTTTCTTTGAGAAACCAACTAGAAACGTTGTATTTGACCAAGGCGGACCTACCTTAGCCAAGGGGGTCGTAGCTGTCATGTCAATGCCACCACATTATTATTTTGTAACGTAACTTAGTATTCATGGGGTTGTTTCTCTAACGTGTTTTATCAGATATTTAGAATTATATATAGATGTTGTTGTTTAGTTTTAGAATTGTTTTTAACTAAACGTAATCAAATTTTCACATGGTTACCGTTTTAGTTTTAATTCTTAATTTTCGAGGCAAATGCATGGTCAAGAAAGTTCCATGATAACATTTAACCAATATTTGTTAATGGGAAAGAGCATCAAAGACACATACAAAATTGAGACCTTTATTCTAATTTTAATTGTTCAGCACATAGATTAAATATATATATATATATATAACATCTGCAAATGGTTTACATATTAGAAAGAGATGAAATAATAAAAGATTCAGTTGGATTCCTCCAAAAAATACATCATTTACAGGATTACACTAACAACAACTTTTATTTATCTCTTCTACATTTCATTGTTACTTTTTAAATTACATGTTCTTTGGAAATTCGTAGACACTGATGTGAAACTTATCTTTTTAGTATTCAGAGTTATTTTATTTCCAAGATTACGAATTTCTTCTGAGTTTTTTCTCACATGTTCTCCAAAAGATTCATACTCAGGTTCGATACAAAGCAAGAAATGAACGTTGGTCTCTTTACTCTTGCCTTAGAAATCAATTAAATTTTAAGAATTATAATGCTTCTTGTTTTAGCTTAGCCAAAAACTGAATTTGTGAAGTGTATATTTCTCAAACTATTAAAAGTCTCCAATTTGAATTGCAAGACATATTAATCCTCTAAGATTAAACATTCTATGGTTTAATTTCTTAGTTATTCAGTCGGACAGAGAAAAGCTTTTAGCTGAAACTCGGAAGTTGGAAATTTTTTTTTTTTGAATAATTTTTTTTTTTGAAAAAAAAAGATTGTAATTCGAATGAATTTAAAAACAAATTTTGTCAGAAAACACCTGTTTTAAATCTAAACTCAACTAAAATGTTGAACATTTTTTCGAAGCGCTTAACGAGCTAAACATTCAAAAATACAGCAAAAAGGAGAAAACCCAAAAAAAATATACACAGACAGATCATTTTAAAAAAAAAATACAAAAAAATTTGAGCACCGTATGAAATATCTTGCAAAAGATTTACAAATAATTAGAAGCAATCTCTATAAATAAAGAATGTAAACTGAGAGAAATATATATATCATCCTTTCCAAAACTCCTCTCCCTTGGACTTCATCTCCATTGAATCTCGGGTCGGATAACCAATTGGTCTTCGCCCTGGCGAAGTCTGTGAAGGTTAGTTTTTCCACTGCATGTGGCCAAAAAGACTAATTAAATTATCGATTGATGTTTAAAGAATTATTTGTTCGATAGTGTTGTGATTTTAATTTAAAGAAGACGAATATTATGAAACTTTATAGAGAAACAACTATGGAGAGTTAGTGAGATATTTGTAAATATATATTATAAAGATGCGGACGAGAAAAATAGGTTTATATGTCCGATGGAGTCCGGCGATGTGGTGTACACCGTTGTATCTGCCTGCCAGACTTTCAGCCACCTCACCAAGCTTTCATCGGTCGTCTTGATCTCGCTGGAGACCCCGCTGAGTCGTGCCGGTGATGTCAACCCGTTGGAGCTCACCGATGGCCGCTGGTGACGACACCATGCCGCAGAGGTTGCCCGCCAAACTCTCCGATCTTCATCAGTTGCTTTTCTTTTGATTCCATTTCACTTTATTTGATCCACTTCACTCCAAAACCTATGATACACGAATATATATGCAAACAATGCAACTAAAATCCTAAATATGAAATTCAAATGCTTGAAATCAATGAGAAATGCAAGAAAAGATTATAAAAACTCAATGTATCACCGCTCTCAAGAGAAAAATATTTGTTGCCAACAATTCTTTTTGGTTCACTTAAATATATATGATCACGTAATGTAACGGAAACATAACAACAAGAACAACCATCCACATAAGATACAGAATAATGAAAATAAGTATCGTCAAATATTTTTTTATATATTACAACAATATTTTATATGAAATCGTTAACTCCAAAGTCTCATGATGTGCAACATTGCACTATCTTCACGTCATCCATTTCACTAATTCGGAGAGAACTTCAAAGACCATTTTAACAAACCTGCCAAACCACATAGATTAAATGTAAATATATTTGCCTATAATTTTTTGTTGCAGGAACTATGGGCTTAAAATGTTTTGAATAGCAACAATTTATGAAATACCAAATATAGAGAAAATTTCGTTTGAAAATGTACGTAACATTATGGTTTAACTTTTTTTAGTTATTCAGTTGGGGAAAAAGGTTTTAAGATGAAAAGTCTGAACTTGGTTTTTTTTTTATCTCCTTAAGAAAGGGAAAGAACTGTAACTCAAGAGTGAATTTGCAAAAAAAAAAAAAACATCTTTTTAATTTAATCTCAAAGTTTTTAACAAAAATGTTGAAAAAACAATTCTCGACTAAAACGTTAACCTGGTTTCCAAGAACTTAATTTAGCAAAATTCTACCAGAAGCGATTATAGTATAAACCAATATTTCAAGGCAAATTTTAAACAATCCATACAAGTTTTGAAAATACACTGAAGTCCAATAATATTATCTGATGAGTGATGACAAATTATGCACAAGTTAAAGATTTAAATAATTAGCAAAAAGGACAAACACGCATTAAAAGATTATTTTAAACGCCGGATGAATATCTTGCAAATGATTAACGGATAATTAGAGCCACACTATAACATTAAGAAAGTAAATTAAAAGAAACATATATACTTTGCTTTCTCCATCCTGGCCTCATGCCTGGCCTTCTCCTCATCTGCTGCTGCTGATGCAGTTTGTGAAGAAGATTAGTAAATTAGTGATTTAATTAGTGTTTATAGAATAATTGTCAGATAAATATAGGATGTTGATCTTGATTAAAAAAATATTGAAGAATTACCGGATCGATCCATTGTGATTTGAGAAGCTGAGGATTGTGAAGAGGAGAGAGTGTTATGATTTTAATTTATAGAAGACGTAAGAAGATTTTAATTATTCTTTTAAAAATATATAATTTGATTTCCTCCATTGACTCATAAGCAAAAGTAAACCTTTAAAGGAGTCCACATAAAATTTGATAATTTATCTACAAAAACATACCAAAAGAAGATTTATTTTCCGGACATCGGACAAAAGGATATCAAAGCCCGAAATATTCATTAGCGATTCATTATTAGTTCATATGTTAATTATGGTGTAGCATTCTATTGGGCCTTACCCATTTAAAACTATAGCCTCGCCGGACTTGCAGCTTTCTAATTCTCCAGCAATTTCAATAGAAACAAATTATCAAAACAAATATATAGTGAAAATTAGAAATAGTTTTCCACTAAGTTCTAGTTGAAAAATATCCTCTGATTGTTATTGCTTTTTCATTTCTCTACAGAATAAAGGGGAAATATTTTCCACTTTGAGGAGCTGAGGATTATGAAAAATAGAGAGTGTTCTGGTTTTAGTTTTTATAAGACGACTATTATGGTTTAACAAAAAAAAAAAAAAAAAAAAAGAGAAGTCAATATTGTAAGAAGTCTACACTACTTGTCGTTGAGTTACATTCAAGCAACAACAAAAAATGGTGGTATCATTACCACCCCTTTGGCTATATTCGTCAAATACAAGTAGTATAGACTTTCAGTATTGACTTTTCTCTCTTTTTTTTTTTTTGAATGTAACTAAATACTTAGTCACGGACTCACGGGGTGTTTGACTTGTTTCTCAAAGTATTTTATAAGATTTTTAAAATTATAAATAGATATTGTTTTTTTTTGTCAAACATAGAGATATTGTTTAATTTTAGAGAAATACCAACTAAACATAATTAAAATTTTCACATGGATATTATAATGAGTCATGGTAGATTTTTTTTGGTTTTGATAAATTCGAGAATTTTAAATATATAAATATACAATTACTTATATGAGATAAATGCAAACAAAAAAAAGCTTGTCTAGGCTTTTATATAAGAATCATTGTCCATTTGCTTGGAAAAGGATATTTCAAGGAAACACATATGCTAGAGTTGGTTACAGTTGTAGTTTTATTTCTTAGTATTCAAGGAAAATTCCTAATAACATGCAACAAATAATTATTGCTAGGAAAGTGATGGAGGAATATATATATATATATATATATATATATATATATATATATATATATTGGAAAATGGATTATGTGATGGAAGAATTGAATCTAAGTTTTAATTGGATTCTTTCCAAAATACACCATTTACATTATTACATTTATCAGACACTTTTATTTTATCTCTTCTACATTTCATTATTTAATTTTTTTTTCGTTCATTCATTATTTAATTTTGAGTCAATAGCCATGATACACACTTTTTGACAATTTATTTGCCTTTAACACCCTTTTTTGCACTAACATCTTTTTTGGTGAGTGTGTGTTTTGTGGACAAAATTACCTTTGGGAAGCTGTAACTAGACAATTATTAACTTTAGTTAGGAAGTGGCTATTGTGGACCGTTAGATTATAAAGTAACAAGAGAGAATCTTACAGCCAATATTAGAAGTTAGTGTTAGGATTAGAGGTGGGCAATATTGGTGTTGATCACTTCTCATAATCAACTCTAGAGGTTCGTAGCTTTCTCTCTTCTCCTTAAATCGGAAACTTATATTTCGATTCGAATTCGCAGATGTCGTCGTCATCTTCTCCAAGTGGAAGCGGTGGTGATTTGACTGAGAGAAGAGGAATTCCTGCCGCCAAACTCAGCAACTTACTTGAAGGAGAGAATCACGAAGAGGAGGAGATAGAGGAGAAGCAAATATAGAAAGAATAAGATGAAATATCATGAAAATGAATTATTTGGAGATGACGGTTGAAAACTGAAAAAATGATTGTGGAAGAAGAAAAAAAAGACTGATAAAACCCTAATAATTTCGTCCATGGAGTTATTGTTTTTTTTAATTCATTTTTCATCATTAATTAAGTTAAATTTTAAGAAAATATGTGATATCATTTAGACAAATCTACGGTAGAAACTATGCGGTAACATAGGTGCAATAAATCTACTACGATAAGTCTACCTACACTAAAAATATTATTCTAGTAAGAAAAATGTTTGTGGTAAAAGGAATTGCAACTAATGTTTGACGTTTCCATAAACAAGAACTCTGCGATAACTCAAAACAAATTTGCTATAACTACGAGGTTACTCTAGCAATTAAACTTTGGTAATAAAATCTACTGCCACTAGTATGTAAAACAAAGCTCTGCTGGAATTAAATATTAAAATATACGATGGATAAACAAGTCTGCCAAATAAATCTACAGAAAAAAATTAATATGCCATATAAATTTTAACAGTTTAGAAAAATGAGAAAATATAATTCAGGCCTCTATCGTGAGTTTTAAAAAATAAATATACGAAGGTTAAAATATCTGCAATGAATTAGAAAATCTACTACCACTAATACATACAAATCTACGGTACAAAATAAATATATGAAACAAATTTGCAGCAAAACTTTAAATCTGCCATACAAAAAAATCTGTTATAATGTAAAACCACAGATTTATGGCGCAGATTTATCTGTCAGCGGTGGCAACATTGTAAATATTTATTTTTTTCTTTCTTAAAAACAAAAAATAATGCTGATGTGGTATTATTTAGTAATGGTATTCTTGTAATTACTTTTTTCTAACACAGTTTTAAAGTCATTTTTGTGATCAAAACAACTCGCTTAACACTGATTTTTTCTATGTTAAATTAGCTATTAAATAAAAAATTAGTATTATTCTACTACTTTTCCCTAAAAATAATTATGTCCGTTTTCTTAGATGACACATGACAGGAATGGTACTTTCAAGGAAAGTTGGAAACACATGCCCTAGAGTTTGGTTACGGTTGTAGTTTTGATTCTTAATTTTTGAGGAAATTGCATGGTCAAGAAAATTCCATAATAACATTCAACAAATACTTGTTAGCGGGAAAGAGCATCAAAAACACATACAAAATCACACTTTTATTTTTATTTTAATTGTTCAGCACATAAACTATATTTTTAAACATCTCCAAATGGTTTACATATTAGAAAGAGATGAAAGAATTGAATCTAAGTTTCAGTTGGATTCTTCCAAAAGTACACCATTTACAGGATTACACTTACAACCACTTTTATTTGATGTCTTTTGTACATTTCACTATTACTTTTTAAATTACATGTTCTTAGGAAATTCGTAGACACTGATGTGAAACTTATGTTCTAGTCTTCAGAGTTATTTACTCCCAAGATTTAAAATTTCCTTAGAGTTCTTCTCACATGTACTCCAAAAGATGTATACTCATACTCGATACAAAACAAGAAACGAACTTTGGTCTCTTTGTTTACAGTTTTTTCTTGGCCAAAAAATGAATTTTTTAAGTGTATATTTCTCAAACTATTAAAAGTCTCAAGACATATTAATCCTCTAAGATTTTCTTTTGTATCGTAAAAGATATTTTCATCAAGAATTAATTAGTTGCACGATGAAATAACAACTAAATATTTTTTCATATTGTTCAAATCAGAATGAAATTCAACATATGTACAGAATCCATCTATATTAGTTAGAGCTCTCCATTGTCATTTTTTGGATTTTCAAAGCATCTTGAAAATTAATATGATCCAAAGTAGGTTTTACAACAAGTAATTGCATCATGTCCTTTATATTAATTTCCAGACTAATGATTACTTAAGGAATCATATATAGTCACTGAACCTGAACCCAATTGCACAATTCTAACGCACATAGCCAATGTTTAATCCAATAGACAAAAAAAATAAAAATCAACGCACCTTAAAACAGTCAGCAAACTCCGAACCATCTTGTCAACTTGTGCAAAACCAAGAATCATTCAAAGGTAAAGAGATAGAATGTGATTTCCTCCAATGACTCATAAGCAAAAGTAAACCTTTAAAAGAGTCTACATAAAATTTGATAATTTATCTACAAAAACATACCAAAAGAAGATTTGTTTTCCGGACATCGGACAAAAGGATATCAAAGCCCGAAATATTCATTAGCGATTCATTACTAGTTCATATATGTTAATTATGGTGTAACATTCTATTGGGCCTTACCCATTTAAAACTATAGCCTCGCTGGGCTTGCAGCTTTCTAATTCTCCAGCAATTTCAATAGAAAAAAAAAATTATCAAAACAAATATATAGTGAAAATTAGAAATAGTTTTCCACTAAGTTCTAGTTGAAAATTATCCTCTGATTGTTATTGCTTTTTTCATTGCTCTACGAAATAAAGGGGAAATATTTTCCACTTATATTCTTCTTGATTGGCTATGAAAAAAAAAAAAAAACATTTTCCCACCGAATTACTCTAATCGGGTAACCAGTTTCAGTTATATTGATCATTGTTATTGCGTCAATAACCGAAACACATCCGTCATGGTTCGATGGATATTCGACAAACCAATTCACTTAAAATATATAAATATATGTGATACTTAATGTAAAACTCAACGACAACAACAACAACCATCCACAGAATAATTTCCATACAGAGAGTACTAAGTAACATAAGGTACTAGCATCAAATATTTTATTTATTACAACAATAATTTGTATGAAATTGTTAACTCCAAGGTCTCAGAAGCATGCATCCAGGACACAACAGCAGCATAAGGCAGCACAACTGCCAATAGACAAGACCATTTGGATTAAGCTGTAAGCCTTTTTCTTAAATTTGTTTTTGTCTGAAATATGGGTTTGAACTATTTAAAGCAGTGATAATTTATGAGAAGCTAAATTTACAAAAAGAATGCATGGTACGTATTTTAATTGTTCAGCACATAGACTACATCTTTAAACATCTCAGAGTGGTTAACTCAACTAAAATGTTGAACCTTTGTTTCCAAGCACTTAAAGAGTTAAACATTTGAAAATCCACCACAAAGTCACAGACAGATCATTAAAATAACAAAAAAAGATTGAGCACCGTATGAAATATATTGCAAAAGATTAACGAATAATTAAAAGCAATCTCTATAATAAATTAATAAATAAATAATGTAAATTGGAAAAAGAAACTATACCATCCTTTCCAAAACCCATCGCCCTTGGACTTCGTCTCCACTGCGGCAGCCGGAGGATCACCAACCACCGCATCTCTGGTCGGATAACCAATCGGCGGCGGACTTGTGTACGGTCCTGACGAAGCCTGTGAAGGTTTTTCCACTGTGGCCAAAAAAAAAGACTAATTAAATTATCGATTGATTTTTATAGAATAATTATTCGATATACGTCCGATATATATTGATCATGATTAAAAAAACTAACTGAAGAATTACCGGAAAAGCGAGTGTGCTCGGATTGATTCATTCTGATTTGAGGAGCTGAGGATTATGAAGAGAAGAAAAATGTTTATGATTTTAATGTAAAGAAGATGAACATTATGAAGCTTTATAAAGAAACAATTATGGAGATCGAGTTGGTGATGTACGTATATGTAAATAGAGATTATGAAGATGCGGACAACAAAAGCAGGTTTATCTGGACAGTGAAGATTATTGGAGTGGTTGAATTCAATTATGTCACGCTTATGAAAGTTTATTTTCTTTATTAAACAGTTCATGAAGGCAAAACTCATTTATCAAAAATAAATATTTTCCTGATAAAACTTCATTTATCCTATGTCATGGTCCTTAAAATTACGCGTCAACTATTTTGAAAATTATAAAATTGGTTTTCACTTCCACTAATATACATTTACTAAACTATTATTTTTAAATGTACTAGGACTCAATTTTACTTTCGTGACATCAAAATATTGACCATCAATCGTCGAGATGGAAGGTTGAGGTATCACTGTAGTCTGTAGATATATATAGTTAATTGTTCTTGTAAATATTTAATTTGGTTAGAAGCCCTCTAAATAATTGTGTATTAGTTTATTAGAATGGCGTGTGCTTATAAAGAATAAATTTTCTTTTTTTTGGAGTCACTATCACTAATAAAGAATAATATTTGCTTATAGTCTCAAATTTATTCAATAGTTTATTATGTTTATACACAATTCATATACCTAAACAACAGCAATTTCTATGAAGAAATATATTTCCCGGGTATTAGCATGGGAGTGGCAACACCTAACTAGCTTTAAGATCAAAGAATATTCGCGTTTTTTTTCTTGACATTTTTGGTGCCGTGGTGCTTGATTTATATGCAACACTGTTTTTAATTTCCTTTGCGTTCTTTAAAGTAGTTGGAATCTTTTTTTTTTGTCAAAAAAGTAGTTGGAATCTATTCCAAATTTCCTTACAAAAGATGAAAAATGTACATAGAGTTTTTTATTTATGATAAGAAATTAGTAGATAAAACAGACAAACAGACGCATCATCTTATTTAAGGTGGGTTTGAAAGTTGAAACATTATTCGATGACTTTGTTGCTTCTCACTAATTATATAACAATTATATCTAATTTAAATACATCACATGATTCTGTAATTTATCTTGAAAATGAGTATTAATTAGGACCGTTTGAAATGGACAGAAAGGCCAGTAGAGCTAGCTTTTCCAATCTCGGAATGTCTTTCAAAACGTATTGGGTTGGGATGCTACGTACGTGCCTTACACTTTTTGATTCGTTCACATGAACAAATTGTTGTATAATTATAAATTTTTAAAAGTGGAAAACTTATTGAGTTTTATGACCAAACATCATTTTCATATAATATTGATTTTTTAATTTATCGATCTAACATATGTATGAAGCATATTACAACATGCAAATAAATCGAAATGGATCGGTCTTTAGAAGCGAAAACAGCGTGAGATCCTTAAGGATTAATTATTAATTCATCTTTCTAGTACTTAGAGGATATATGCCGTAAGAATTTGTATTTTCTTATATATATGATCGATTAATTAGTCTAATAGAGTAAATTAGCTAGAGAAAGATCTTCGACTTATGGTTCGGAATCTTTTTGGATATCGCTGGTAACAACATGCCCTCTACTGCTCTATGTTTTCGAGGATTGTTGACCACGAGCCATTGAATTTATCATGCTGAAGTCTTCTCTCTTCATGCAACTAATGATCTTGTTTTTATATTCGATTTAGTGCATGATTTTCATTTGATACAATTTTCATTTTAATGATGCCACCGTATTCTTTGACAAGAAATTACCAATTCACATTATTAATTTGTGCGTGTATTATATATAGTTGATGTCTTGATGAACGTATATTAATTGACCAAAACGGTGGTCCATACTGAAAAAAATTCGATAAAGTATTTAACAACCATCTTATATTAATTAAAATGACCAATGCACAAGTAAACGACCCAACAAATGTAATAGAAAAACGAAATAATCTACTTACCAAATTATTGTGCTTGAGTTGAGTCACCCTTTAATTTGTATATATAGTTACATATTTATATACTAAAATATTTAAACTAACTGTTGGGATTTGTTTTGGTGAGTGGCTTAACTTATGTATAAGACTATATTTTATAATATTCCGATTTGAGATGTTGGTTTATATCCAAACACTACCGAACATTATTTATGGAAGGGAAGTCGACATGATGATATATGTTTCTCAATTAATAATCTTCTAGCATTTCATCTTCCTTGTTATATAATAACTCGTAATTTACATAACATAAGCACTATCAATTTTGATTAAGAACAAATACCACTATCAATTTTCAATTACCAAAACTCAAAAACATAGGCAGATAAAGATCAAATTTGAAGAGAATAAAACAAGGGGTAGTTGGATAACTACCCCATATTTATTACAAATTTTAAAAACTATACCTAATTTTACATGTTTTGAAAAATACATTTTTATAATAAACAAAAGACCAAATTATTCTTATTTATTATTTATTTAATTACAAACAAAAGTTTTGATTTTAAATAATACATTTAAAATTTAATTTATTTTCAATAATATAAATAAAAATTATAGTTAATTTAAATTTGTTTAAAAATTAATTATTTTGTTATGAAAACTAATATCTAACAAAAACAGAAATCATAGTTAGATTTTAATTAGTAATTTTTGTATATTTTTTTATATACTTATTTTTTATTCATCATAAACTTATATTATTTTATGTTGACTTACTAATAAGTTGATTTATTGAACTGGTGACTTATATTTTATTTCTATCGATTTAAGTTTTTTCATCATCGATTTATTTTATAACCGTTGACTTACATAATTGACTTATTGATACTATTGACTTATTTTTTTGTTAGTCAATTTAAATTATTTTCTCGTACACTTATTTATTCTTTATAGACTTGTATAATTTTATGTTGACTTATTAATAAAGTTGACTTATTGAACTATCGATTTATTTTTTTTATTTATGTCGACTTATTTTTTTCACCATCGACTTATTTTATAACAGTCGACTTATATATTATTGGCTGATTTGTTTACATAGTCAACATATTTAAATTATTGACTTATTGTCTTTGTTTGCTGATTTATATTATTTTTATAGACTTATTTATTCTTGGTAAATTTATATTCATTTTATGTTGACTTGTTAATAAAGCTGATTTATTGAACGGTCAATTTATTTTTTATTTCTGTCGACTTAATTTTTTTTTTATCGACTTATTTTATAATAGCCGATTTATACTTAAATTGTTGTATTTTTTTCTAAATTTATTTATTCTTGGTAGACTTATTAAATTTTATGTTGACTTATTAATAAAGCTGATTTATCGAACTATCGACTTATATTTTATTTCTGTTGACTTAAAGTTTTTCTACCATTGACTTATTTTATAATAGTTAACTTATATTTTCATTGGTTGATTTATTTACATAGTTAATTTATTTAAACTGTTGACTTAATTTAATTTATGTTCATAAAATTATTTTAAAATAACAAAAAACTAATTATAATTATTAAAACGAATTTTGTGTAAAACGTTAAATAAATTATAAAATTCATAATATTATTTTAATCCTATAGTTTAAATTCATAATAATTAATTATGTTGACTAAAAATATATAATATAATGTTCATTAATAATTTATTTTAATTTTAAATAATTGTTTATTTAATTTTAGTTTATAATTTATTCTTTCATGGATTTATCTTTTATAAACACTATAATTATATTTTATCTAAACAGTTTAATTGTAGTTATCAATTAAAATTATGATGTAAAATTAATAAATTATACATTAAAATCCTAAGTAAATCTAAAAATATATAATATTTTTATGATTATATAACTGAAATTTATAATTAATGTTTTTAAAATTATCTAGACTAAATGAAAATATTTAGGTTTTTTTGCATTCTTAAAATATAACTCAATAGAAAATAACATAATATTGGTTATTAAATATTAATTTAATATATATATATATATATCTAAAATCTCAACTAAATCCAGACAAAATAAAAAAATAATTATACTGTGAAATTCGAATTAATGTAAAAATTAAATTTTAATTATATTTAAATTAATTATTTTCACTATTTATAAAAATTAAATAATCAAACATTATATTTATATATATATATATATATGTTTTTAATTTTAAGTTATTAACTAAGGATAAAAATATAATTTTGTTTTAACATAAAAGGTAAATTTTTAATCTTGTAAATTATGATATAGTTTGTAAAAATTTGATAAAAGTTAAGGTATTTTAGCAAATAAACTCATAAAACAAATATGGAAGTAACACAAAAGCCTATGATAATATTCATCCCTTACCCCGCGCAAGGCCACGTCACTCCGATGGTTCAACTCGCATCAGCTTTCCTCAGCCGTAGATTCTCTCCTGTCGTTATGACTCCCCAGTCTATCCACCGTCGGATCTCGACTACTAACAAGGATCTTGGGATCACGTTCTTGGCCTTATCTGACGGTTCAATATATATGTAGTCTTTTGATACTGTCAATGTAGGGTTTTGAACGAAACATTTGCAACTAATTACCGGGTTATATGATGACCCTATAATGCAATCATTGGATGTGATGCGATCAAAAGTTTAAAGTGCAAAGTTTTATTAATTTCTATATATATATATATATATGGCGAGTGCAAAATAAAAATAAAAAGAGTTACACTATTGGATTATTCAATGACACGAGACCTAGCGCCTAAATGCAGCTGTCGAGTAGTAATGCATAAACACAACTAAAAGCAGTTGATTTAGAATTGGAATAGAGAGTCAAATAAATATGCATAACACGAAGGTAAGTTCCAATGAAGAATATACATAAGTATCATAGCTTGAATATGGATGCGTTAAGTAATAAACTATTATGTCCGTATACAAATTAATTACGTAAAGTATGTATAGTTTTCTAATAAATAAAGTACGTACGTATGGTCGATGTAACAATATCTACAATATTTTTTATACAAATGTTTATCTAGTGGCATTGTCATGTTGAATGAACTCTAGTTGTCATATCATATCATATCATACACACACACGCACATATATATATATATATATATATGTGCGTGTGTGTGTGTCACTATCGTAATTTGGATAAAACACTTTTTTTTTGTTAATTTCACAACAAATTGCCAATAAGTGAGAAAGTTGAATTTAAGATGGTAAGTTGAATTTAAGATGGTAAGTTGAATTTTGTTTTTATGATTTATGAAGTTAAAAACCCGTAAGATTTTAGTTAAAGAATATCCATTGATACATATGAAATTGAATGACATGCTGTAACTTTGTTTATTTAATCATATTTTGTTTCTCCTATCATATTTTCGTGGTTACTAAATAATTGCATATCAATTTACAGTTGTAACATTGGTGTGCAGGCTGTCCTCTCAACCAGAAAAACCAATAGTCTTGTCAGAGCAACCGCTCCTATCCGCAGAAGATCTATTGTGGCTCATCGGAACTCCAAAAGCTCAAAGAAGGCGATTCAAATTCTGGCAAAGAACCCTACAACGAGCAAAAAATCTACGTTGGATCTTAGTAAACTCCTTCAAAGAAGAATATGATGATGTCAATATATTGTCTAAAGAATATAATAAAGAAAATAATGGTCAAAACCCTCAAATCCTTCACGCCGGTCCATTGCATAACCAAACAGCAACAAGTAATATAACTTTAACCAAGAACCCTAGCTTTTGGGAAGAAGACACATCTTGTCTTGGTTGGCTTCAAGAACAAAACGCAAACTCAGTCATTTATATCTCATTTGGAAGTTGGGTTTCTCCTATAGGAGAATCAAAGATTAGAACGTTGGCATTGGCTTTAGAAGCATCAGGAAGACCTTTTATTTGGGCGATGAACCGAGTTTGGCAAGATGGACTACCACTAGGGTTCGTGCATAGAGTCACCATTGCCAATAACCAAGGAAGAATCGTCTCGTGGGCTCCGCAACTTGAAGTTCTTAGAAACGACTCTGTGGGATGTTTCGTGACTCATTGTGGTTGGAACTCAACCATGGAGGTACATACTGATCAACTAATAAAATTTAAAATTTTATGACTTTTTATTTTAAATTTCTCTATTAGTTAATTGGTTACACTAGCTTGCTTTATTTTTACTTTAAATATAGGGAATATATATAAACTTTTAGGACAATTTGTATTATATGATTATGGTACCTAGCTACTATATATTATATAAATACAATGTGCTATATTTATTCATTGTTTGCATAATTGGCGGTGGCAAATTCCCGTATGATCAGGAAAACGTTGTCCAAGACAATGATGTCAAATGTTCTCTTAGTTTATCAACACTATTTTTCAAATGTTCTTTTGATATACGCTAATAATATTCTTCTCTCACACACACAGACGAAAATAAAATAGTATACGCTTTATTTAACAAAAAATTATTAGCTCACATAAATAAATGTTTAAAATAAAATTTGATCCGCATTTGTGCGAATTTTTTTAACTTTAATGTAATTTTAAAACATAATTGTGTTAAATTCAATTTATTTTACACACTACTATATTTAAAATTCTTTTTTTTTTTTTGATAAAAGTTTTGCATATATTGAAATTTTATGGTTTTTTTTGTTTACTACATAATAGCTAACCGGATATCAAACCAAATCAATCCGGATATATTTAAAATTCAAGTTTTTTTTTTTTATAATTTACTACGGTAGTAAATAGTAATACAAGTCACTATAATGCAATACATTTCCCAGTTAATTCAAATATTTTATATATATAAATTCTTGCAAATGTTCTTTTGATAATAATTTTTTTTTCAAATGTTCTTTTGATATACGCTAATAATATTCTTCTCTCACACACACAGACGAAAATAAAATAAAAACGATAACCTTCAAATTACGAAAAACACTAAAATAATTTAAACTGAAAAATAGTGTAGAGACACGCAAAAATGGGTGACGTGTTCTTTGACCGCCAAAGAAGAAAAAAAAAATCAAGTCTTGACGAAATCTCACGAAGAAGAAAACTCTCTAAGACGACAAACGAATCCGTCTGCAGTAATCTCGCATCCCAGAATCCTTCTTTAGCCTTCTTTCTTAGCTTGACGTTCTTCTCTCTATTTTTTTCTCTTCTTCCACGATTTATCTCTCCCCTCTTACTTTGCCTGATCGATTTGGGAAAATTGAGATTTTCAAATCAACCAAACGAGTTAATTAATCTAAAATTTTGCTCTTTTTGGTTGGCTGTTGAATCGATATCGTCTCAGATTGAAGGGTTTCTGGTAAATTTTGAACATTTTCAAGTTTGTTTTTGAATTTGGGTGATTCAATGAGTGTGATCTTTGATCTGGGTTGCTATAGTTTTGTGTAATTTAATAGAAAAAATGTAATCTTTTGTTACAGGTTTTAACATTTTCGATTGATGCTAAATTCTCAAGATTGAAGCTTGTTTTTTGCGTTTTAATTCGAGAGCTTAAGCTATTCGAACTGATCAGAGATTGTTTCTTCTTAGGTTGTATTTTGAGTATAGAATCCAAACACTATGGATGAAAACAATAGGAATCCATTTGCAAATGCAAGTTCAAGTGCTAGAGCAAGTGGTAGTACAAGTGCGAGCTCAAACTCGAGTTTTAGTAGCAGTGTTGCGGATACAGAGGATGATCAAACCATTGCACGTATATTAGCAGAAGATGAGAGCTTGAGAAGAGAAGGCATGCTTGGGAAGAGACTATCTCATTTGGATTCTATCCCAGTATGATTAGCTTCTTTTTACCTAATCTTTCATATATTAGGCTTAGATGTGTGATGTGCTACTTATTGTTGCTGTTAGTGACAATTTCATTGAATATTTTGCACTTGAGAGTAATTTTTGTTTTGTGTTGGCAGCACACTCCTCGGGTAAACAGGCAAATACCAGATATAGATGATGCAACATTAGACCATGAGCTACTCTCTGGGAGGTTCTTATCTTCTTATTATCAATGTTTCCTTTAGTGTCTTTCCTTTACTTTAGATAGAAAAACTAGTTGCTTTGAAACTATATTAGCTATAAAACATCGGTTTTTGTAACTTTTTGTATGGATCATCATCTCTGATGGTTTCCTTCTTTTTGTTTAGATTGGCCACATATGGGTTAGCTGAATTACAAATGGAGGGAGATGGAAATTGCCAGGTACGCCGTACGTCGGAAGGAACATTCATATAGACCTTGTGTGGACTCTTAAAATTTCTTTGTATTGATTTGATCTGACATATGTTATACTTGTTTACCAGTTTCGAGCTTTAGCAGACCAGCTTTTCCGTAACGCAGATTACCATAAACATGTAAGGAAGCATGTTGTAAAGCAGGTACTGTCTGAGAACCATAGTGAAACTCTGTTTCTTGTTCACAAATTTATATATTTGTTCTGCAAAGAATGTGTGTGGTTGTATCTACTGGCTTTATTCATATACTCAAGCTGTGTTTCCTGTCTATCGTGACTTAGTTTTTCAGCCTCTAGAACTTTTTTCCCAGTTTTAGCAGTTAGCTCATTTCCTCAAGGTCCCATCAAAACACTGATTCTTTTGTTATGAACTCCTCCGGGTTATCTTAAACGATTTGTCTGCTTTGCTTCTTAATACTTTGCTGCCATTATTTTGATTTTGCATTTACATTTTTCAGTTAAAACGAGAACGCAAGTTATATGAAGGATATGTGCCAATGAAATACAGACACTACACCAGGAAGATGAAAAAGTGAGACATCTTCTTTTATTTGATAAAATTATTCTCTGATTCGTTCGTTTTGCTAATAAATTTTGGATGCGACTAAGATCGGGTGAATGGGGAGATCATGTTACTCTTCAAGCTGCCGCAGATCGAGTAAGTTTAAAAAAGAAATATCATCTTTTGAGTTTACTATAAGACTACAACAGTTTTAAACACACCATATCAAATCTTCTATTGAGGATTCATCGAAAATTTTACCTTTATTCGCTCACATTTTCGTTCTCTTTTTACTTGAATGATTGGCTGCTGACTCAGCATTACTGTAGTTCGAAGCCAAGATCTGCTTAGTCACATCATTTCGGGATCAATCCTACATCGAGATACTTCCCCATAACAAGAACCCTCGTAGAGGTACAAAGCCTCTCTCTTTACCTTTACACTCTAAACCAACTTGACTCGGTACTAACCCTCTCAAATCCTTTTACTGTTTCTACAGAGGCTTGGCTTAGCTTCTGGAGCGAAGTGCATTACAATTCGCTATACGCTAATGGAGGTAAAACTCAGTCTTTTGTATTCAACTCTACTTTCTAAGTCATTTATCATCATCACTAATTTATCTCCATGGCTTTTGAATCTCAATCTGAGTAGTTCTTGCTGTTCCAGATGTTCCAACAAGAAAACCAAGAAAAAAGCATTGGCTCTTCTAAAAATTTGAATATAGGTTCATCTCCATTGTTGTGTGAACTTTACAATAACATTCACTTCATTGTAAAAAAGAGAGTAAACATAGATACATACTTTTAAATATTTTATAATCATGTACTTCTTTTTTTTGTCCTAATTTTGTTTGGAAATGATGAATAGGAATGAAAATGTAACTATCAGCAAACAATTTCTAATCATGATATTTTTGGATGTGATAATTAGAAAAATGGACCCATAATGAGATCAATTTGAACCGACCGGGATGAAATACATTCACATGCACCAAATTACGTGTCGTAGAGTTTATATAAATTGGGGATATTTTGTTCTATGCATTCAATATTTTAAAATTTAATTGGTTGAGTTTCAAACAAGTAAAGTAAATGGCTTTAAATCCAAAGAATAAAAGAATCAGTCAGATCGGATAGAAAAAGCATCATATCTTTTTTTCACTTTGACTCGTAGAAGCATCATTTTGGCTGTGGTTGTAGCTTCTTCTTTTTTTCGTCAAAGTTTTGTGTTTAGTTATAATAAAGGTATCATACACAAACTATTACAACAACAAAAAAGTCCGAAAATATCCAAAATTAAAGCCAAAACCCGAATACATGCCGTAAAATCCAAACACATAACCGACGAATTTAAAAACAAAATTTGATATATATAGAAAAGACAAAAATGAAACAGTCGAAAAACCTCGAGTAAGTCGAAAAAGAACAATTTAGTAATATAGACTAAATTTATATATCCAATATTTGAAAAAAAAAATTTTAAAATGAAATATTTTAAAGCAAAAAATTTACATAGATTATTAACTTTATAATCTAATAAATTTTCTTTAATTTTTATTAATTTAATTATATCGGATTTATGTGTGTGTTTTAAGTTTTAACCATTTAATGGTTAATAAAAAAAAAATTAAAAGTGTGGATTTGGTTTAGGCAAATGTCATGTGTCGATGTTACACACGGCCAAGGGAACAGAACAAAGAAAAAAAAAAGGCCATAGCTTTCATCTTTCTTCTTCATTCCTTCTCTCTCTTTTTTTTTTTTTTAATCGGGAGAGAGATTTAGATTTCGTTCAACTCGTTCCTATTGAAAACCCTAGCAGCAATCTCTGCTGATTATACTTACCCTACCCACCAAATTTCTTAACTTTGTTTTCATCTCTCGTCTCTGAGGAAAACCCTAGACGGAACAGGATTCTCTATATGTTCTCTTGCTTTCTGTAATTTCCAGAAACTTCTTGTTTACTTTGTTGATCATGGAGAGATCCGTTTCAAGGGATTTGTACAATTTTGTTCGTGCTTCTTCTTCAGGTCAGTTTCTTCATCGATCTCTTTGTAATTTAGCTGCTTTAGCTGGTTTTGGATCCGGTTTGTGTTTTGGTTTCTTTGTTTAAACACAAAAAAAAGGAGGAGATTTATGCTAAACATCGGTGATTGTGTTCTTTGGGATCTGAAGATTTACGGTTTGCTTTGTTTTTCGTCGTTGTGCTCCAATGCTCAAATGATAAACCAATTTGAATACTAAAAACTTATCTTTAGAGATTTGGTTTTGCTATGTTATTGTTATTTGAAAGTTCTGTTTTTTATGGTCATGAGGGTATATAACTTCACGCATATGTGTTTTGTGACATTTGTTTACTGAAACAGTTGTATCTGTATCTGCAGATAAAAATAGTACACTGTTTGATGCATCTCAATATGAGTTTTTTGGTCAAAATCTTGACGAATTGGAATTGGGAGGTCTTGATGATGATGCTCATGTTCTTGGACATGCTGATGATGATGAGTATCACTTGTTTGATAAAGGAGAGGTAAATTGTTTTTTTTTTTCTCTGTTGAAAGCTAACATCTTGATATTAACATGGTTGAAGATGTTTTACTGATAGATGCATGTTGATTACAGGGTACATGTTTAGGATCACTATCTGAAATGGATGATCTTGCCACAACTTTTGCAAAGGTTAGCATTAATTTATTAAGTCATGCATATACATGTTACTTTTTTTCAGCTTCTTCTTTTAGTTTTGAGTTGTTGTTGGTGATTCTGAATTTACCTCTTTTCTTTTGTGTAGTTAAACAGAGTTGTTAGCGGACCCAAACACCCTGGAGTTATTGGTGACAGAGGATCTGGATCCTTTTCAAGAGAGAGTGAGTTTGAATTCCCAACTTGATTACTACTCTTGTTCTTCAGTTTGTGGTGTGTGTCCTGGTGTTGTGGTCATTTTAAGTTGCAAATTCAGTTTTGTTTCAAGCTATTATTTCAAGGATTAGCTTTTTCTGACTGAACTTTATATTTTAGGTTCTTCTGCTACCGATTGGACACATGATGCAGAGCTCTCAAGCTGGATGGACGAACAAGATCAAGAAGCTAAGAGATGGTCCTCACAGCCACAATCATCTGCTCACTCAAAACCTTTGTACAGGACATCCTCCTATCCTCAGCAGCAACCACAACTGCAGCATTACAATAGTGAACCGATAATTTTACCAGAATCAACTTTTACCTCATTTCCCCCACCTGGTAGCAGATCTCCGCAGGCCTCACCTGGAAATCTCCATCGCACTCCTTCTCTTCCTGGTGGTACTCAGTTGAATTATTCTGCACCTTCCCCGCTGTCAAATTCTCCTTTTCATCTCTCAGGATTATCGCACGGGCCCCACTACGGTGGTAATAACTTGTCTAGATATGCCTCGTGCGGTCCTACACTTGGTAACATGGTGCAACCTCACTGGGTCACTGACCCTGGTCTTCTGCACGGAGATCATTCTGGTTTATTACATAGTCTGGTGCAACAACAGCATCAACAATTGCCTCCTCGAAATGGTCTTATGTCGCAACATTTACTCGTCCTCCAGCAGAGACAATCATATGCTCAACTTGCAGCGCTACAGTCTCAACTGTACAGTTCCTATCCTTCGCCATCACCTAAAGTCCCTTTTGGAGTTGGTGAAGTTAGGGAACACAAACATAAGTCATCTCATAGGAGTCGAAAGAACAGAGGCATCTCTCAACAGGCATCTGATGCAGCTAGTCAAAAAAGTGAAAGTGGATTGCAGTTTAGATCAAAATACATGACTTCAGAAGAAATAGAGAGTATACTGAAGATGCAGCATTCCCATTCACACAGCAATGATCCCTATGTCAATGATTATTATCACCAAGCTAAGCTTTTCAAGAAGTCTGCAGGATCTAAAGCAATCTCTCAATTCTATCCTGCTCAATTGAAGGACCACCAGCCTCGGTCCCGTAATAGTTCTGAACAGCAACCACAAGTTCATGTAGATGCTCTTGGAAAGATTACACTTCCTTCTGTCCGCAGGCCACATGCCTTACTCGAGGTTGACTCTTCTCCTGGTATTAACGATGGAAGTGGTGACCATAAGGGCTCAGGAAAACATTTGGAGCAGGAACCTCTTGTTGCTGCTAGGGTTACAATTGAAGATGCTCTTGGAGTTCTTATTGACATAGTTGACATTGACAGGACTCTCCAATTCACAAGACCCCAGGACGGAGGTGCTCAAATCAAGAGAAAGAGGCAGATCCTTCTAGAAGGATTAGCGACAGCACTTCAACTTGCTGATCCGTTCAGCAAAACCGGTCAGAAGTCCGGGTTGACTGCTAAGGATGATGTTGTCTTTCTACGTATAGCGACCCTTCCCAAGGGTCGGAAAATGCTTAAAAAGTATATGCAACTTATAGTTCCAGGTACTGAGATTGCTCGAGTTGTCTGTATGGCTATATTCCGCCACTTGAGATTTCTATTCGGCGGCCTGCCTTCAGATACTCTAGCAGCAGAGACGATCTCTAATCTTGCCAAAGCAGTCACGGTTTGCGTTCAATCCATGGACCTCCGAGCACTGAGTGCTTGCCTTGCAGCTGTAGTTTGTTCCTCAGAGCAGCCACCTCTGCGTCCTATTGGAAGTTCAGCTGGGGATGGTGCTTCAATTGTCTTGATATCACTTCTTGAGAGAGCTGCTGAAGTAGTGGTGGCTCCTCGAGTCATGCATGGGAATTCTAATGATGGTCTCTGGAGAGCCTCATTCGATGAATTCTTCAACCTTCTTACCAAATACTGCAGGAGCAAGTACGAGACGATCCGCAGTCAGAACCAAACGAGCGCAGCAGATGTTTTGGAGCTAGCAATAAAGAGGGAAATGCCCGCTGAGCTTCTACGTGCTAGTCTGCGTCACACCAATGACGACCAGAGGAACTATTTATTAAACTTTGGTCGTAAACCGTCAGCTATTAGTGAGTCAGCGTCTCATGCAAGAGGTGGTCAGATCAACTCTGAATCTGTGAGGGGTTAATACAAAAGATAGACCATGAGAGGCTTGAAAGGTTCTTGGCTTGTGATATCAAACAGTCTAGAAGGTGGTGTGTGGTGGACTCAGGAGCCAAACTTGTAAGTAACCTGGTGGGTGGCGGTGTAGGAAACTTTGCACAAGGGTTTCAGGTGGTGGTAACTGCAATTAGATTCTGCTCTTCTTATTTTTCTTTTTTCTTACTTTGAACTCTCTTTTTTTTTGGTATTTCCTTTAATGGTGAACAAATGCATATTATGCTTTGTTGTGTATTTATAACGATGGGAAAGAATGTGAAACATTGAGTTAGGTTATCGGAAGAAGAGATGTATCTTCTGATGGGAGCCATATTTTGGTGCTCTTGTGTTGAAAACTCCATTGTTATTAGGGAACAAACAAAATAGGGAAGATAGGAGTTTGGGAAGAAGGGTATTCGTGTGTTTGTGTACAGAATCTGATGATGAAACCCTTTATCTGGACTCTGGAGAATAGTGAGAAGAAGATTAGGTGCTATGCTAATCCTCTTCGATTAACAGGTTTAAGTCTTGAAGCTGCTGGGGTTAGGGAGTTTAAAGTTTGTTGTCTCTGATATGTTTCTCTTTTCTGTTCAAAAGTGTGGTGTCGTGTAATAACAATCGGAGCACACAAAACCCTCTTTTGAAAAACTCTTGGAGCCATCTCTTTCTCGTTGGTTGTTTCAAGATTTATGCCTTCTTCTCTGGGCTGTTCTAACTTTTGTGATGGAGTTGAGAGTACAATTAAGCTGGTTTAGTAGAAATGTAGAATCAATCATTGGTTTGACTAGTGATTGTTTGGACAGAATCTTGAAATTACTATATGGATATTATGAGGAGATACTAGACTTTACTTGGCTAGTGATTTACTCAAAGAAAAAGAGGTAGAAGAGTTAAAATTATATTTTTCTTTTCTTCGTAAGAATTAAAAATATTTAGTTAGTTGTAACTATGACAAAATTAGATATAGACATAGTGCACTAGCTAACTTCGAATTAACGGACAAGCTCATGATTAATTTTAGGAGAAGTATTAAGCTTTAATACATGTGATATCATTGGCGAGAAAAAAATTAATACAAGCGATCCAAATGATCCGCATTTATACAAACTCCAGTGGTAATGCAACATCTTGATTCAACAAACAAGAAAAAAACTCGAAGTTCATCGTCGAGTATCCGGAAAAATTACAAGAGAAACATACGAGCAAGAATTTCTTCAACCCATATTTTTTTAGAAAGAAGGATTTGTGTGTGTTTGTTTTGGTTGATAGTACTTAATTAGAAGAAAACATAACAAAATGAGGTTTAGAAATAATGCGGAGAAGAGGAGGAGGAGGAGGAGGATGAGGAAGTGGAGGTGTTAGGTCGTGTAATAGATTTGCTTATCTTCTTCTTCCTCTTCTCTAGAAACCTCTTCACCGATCTCTTCACTGAAAACCCTAAAGGCGATCCAAATCTCACCGGTGCTAACTCTAACACCGTTACTTCACGTTCCTTGCTCGCCATCTCTATAATTGCCCTTATCTTCATATATATAATTTCACTCATATCATTAATTGAATCGATAGGTAATGAAGATTGAAGAAAAATAAACTCAACAAATTAAGCATGTAGGAATTGTACCTGAATCTCTACGAGATCGTACTCGCGTAATCTTTTCCTATAAAATGCATTGGTTTCCTTAAATATTATAGCCCTATTAAAAATAATTTCCAGATTGTTATATTTATATAGCTATATTTTCAAAAAGAATTAAGAGGTTTAAAGTTGAATAATAGAAATCACGTAGAATCTTGGCGACAATATTGAAGTGTAGAGGTCATAGGAGATAGGCAGAGATCTAAGCTACAACCCTTCATGATCGTCTCTGCGTTAAGATTCTTGCTTTGGTCAATTTTGATATAAATATATACTTACATGCAAAAGTATATATAAGAACGTGCTATGACTTTTTTGTAGGAAAAAAATAAATATCTGCTAATTTGATCACATGCTTCATGTTTTCAATAGAAGGGAAAAATTATTTTGAAAGAAAAACGGTAGTTTTGTCTTCAGTAAAGTATACATAAATAAATTAAGTGTATGAAGAAGACTCTTGAGTAATGTAAATGTAATTAATTTGTATTTGCTTGTATGTGGTACTTTATAATTTATATACATCGGGATTCAGACCAGACGTATGCAAAATTTGTTTTATATGTAAAAATTGGGTTGAGTTGATGTAGTTCTGTGTATTGTGAATTTATTTTTTATTTTTATCGTTAATTTAATTATTATTATATACAGTAGATCAATAGTTATATTTGTTTATAGATGGTACTAAATGATACATATTTTTTATATAAAGGTTTTAGAAACTATATTTATATTCAAGTTTTAAATGTATGTTTGTTTTATATGTAATGTGGTACATATACATTAGTGTCGTGTTTATGAAATCTAAACGAAAGATGTGTATGTTTGAAATTATTGATGTCTTTTTACTAGAGAAAAACAAACAATTATTGACGTAAGACTTGTTCTATCCATTAACAAACACAACAAAATAAATGTAAGACTTTTGAATTTAGAAGTTCATAAGGTGCACAAAAAATTAGGAATCTGACTTTTAGGTTTGTGAAAAGATTGGCCACATGTAGTGTCGGTCCCACATGGGGTTTGGAGCCGTTTAGTTGAATAAACTTTCCACAAATAGAAAGTTGATTTATAAATGAGAATGGTGAGTGGACTCCTTATTTTTTTTAAATGCATTAGGGAATACATTTTATGTTCTTTAATTAACGAAAAAGAAAAAAGGAATAAATTTTATGTATACTAGTTGATGTCCACACACCACACTGCAATACTTTTTTGATGATATATAATTTTATCTTCGATTGGTTTATTGTCAAATTTGTATATGTGATCGCATGCACGTGTCTTTGTTTGATGAAATTTAAGGCTGTAATTTAAGCAAAACCATCAAAATTTTGTTTTAATGTAAAAATTGAATGCAAAATGAGATTAAAGTTGAAAGCTAGATTTATGGTAAAGGTTGGTAGAAAGAAGTAGTTTGATATTAGTGGATGAATTAAGACACGTGAATCATGTTTTGCAAGCTCACAAGTCACGTGTTCTCCTTTTTTCTTTATTTTTCTTAAAAATGAAAAAACAAAAGAAAAAACACAAAGACATGAACATGATTATGAACTTGGAAGTGGACACATGGGTAATTAATATGACTTTGATTGAAATAGGTAATTGAAAAGATGTGCCAAGGGTTTTGATGTTTAGGCTTCTTTGAGTCTTTACGACACTGACCGTTTGGCCCACGGCATTATGGTACGACCTTTTAAAGAACACAACACTAACTCATGTATTAAGAATAGGTTGATTCTTGTTATTGTATTGTATCTTACATTCAAATTAGGGTAAATGGGATATTTCTTTATAAAAATTACATTATAGTCATGAAGTAATGTTCTTTTTAAACAAATTACTATGATAAGTGTCAAAACAACTTGAGAGGGAGTATATAATTTATATATTTAGGATGAAATAAAATCAATTAAAGTTATTTATTCCACCAATCTATTTTATCCTGTTGTGTGGAAGACATATAGTAAAATTTTTATAAATTAATAATGTTAAAACTATGATATTTTATTAATTTATATATTTAGTATTGTTTCCACCAATCTATTTTATTCGGTTGTCTTGAAGAAACATATGTAAAACGTGAAGTTGCTTTGTATACCAAAGTTGGGAGTTGGTTTCTGGCGGGAAGTATGAGTTTGGGCTTATGGGGGTCCCTTCCTTATCACTAAAATCAAAAGGAGTTAATAAAACCCAATCACTTTTTTTTTTTGTCAATCCATCACGTTTTAAACAAGACAACAACAACATCTGTAAATTAATGTTAGCAGGAGATACGTATTAATAATTTAATACTATGGTCAATCTGATGGTATCTAAATTGTTCTTCGACAACAATACATGATTTTTAAATGAAAAGAAGGCCTTAAAGGACTTGCGGCAGGAGAATGTTGAGCTTTGGATGGATTGTAATATGGCGATAGAGGCGGTAAATAACCCCAATAAATGACCGCGGTTCCGTACCTATTTAGATAGGTTTCAACGTCTTCGTATACAGTTCCGCAGGCAGGTGTGAAGTTAAATTATTCTTGGTCACAGCAAATATGGCTGCACGACAGATCGCTAAAAATGTAATAAAGGACGGACGTTTACGTTTCTAAAGAAAGAACCAGCCTGGCTTCATTCAATTTTGGAAGAGGATCGGACTTCTTAACTGGATTGTGTTCTTTGCCGTGTGGTGTTGTTGTCCTCTTTTTTTGAGTCATAATCTGTTGGTAGAGATAGACTCTGTTTTGTTTATGTTGTACCACCCACAGTGGTGATAGATTCTCCTCAGCGTTAAAAAAAAAAATAAGGCCTTAAATTTATGGTATTGATTTGAGGCCTAAAGCTTCAACTTGGTCAAGAATCGGGCGTGATTCGGAGACCCAAGTTTGGTTAGCTCCTAGTCTTCTACTGCCGATATCATCATAAAACATGTCCGAATGTAGGCATGGGATAAATACCATGAATCGAAAACCAAACTGGAAACGATTAAAAAAAAAGAGTGTTGAAATGAATCCGAAACATACAAAATATCCAATGGGTTCTAAACATATATACTGGAACCGAATCAAATGTGAAGCAAAAACTAAATATTCGAAATATTTGAAATAGAATTATATATTCAAAAATATTAAATATATCTATTTATCAAAAGATAAAATATAACCCAAAAAGATCAGTTATTTTAGATAAAATAACTAAAATAATCAGTTTTTAGTTATATTTATGAAAATTTATCGAAATTTTATTCAAGTTTAATCATTTTTCAATTTTTTCTGATATTTCGGATACTGAGAACTAACTAGACTGAACTAAAACCATTTCGGTACCTATATGGATCCTAATATCTTTTATTCGAAAGATCTAAACTCGATACTCGATCGATTCCTACCCAAAAATACGCAAATCGAACGAAACATTTGCCTTTTTCCAAAAAGTTTACCACATGTCAAAGTTTGAGGGGGCTTTACGTAACAATAAGAAGATTGTATATACAAAATTGAATTTTAAAAATAAATTGAGGGTGCAAATTACAAAATAGGAGAGACGGAAAAGAGACGCCGTTCAAACATCGAAGAAACGAAGAGCCTTAAGTTTTGTCTCTCCCGGACCCGGATCCGGACATCTCTCTCTTTCTCTTCCATCCCTTCTCTCGCCGCGCGCTTCATCCTCTATCATCATCACCTTCCTTTCAAGTACGATCTCTTTATTTCGATTTTGCTTTTGAATTATCTTAGATTCATCCCTTCTTATCCCATTGTTATGTTTAATTTTGCCAATCTAGGGCCGGTGAAGATCATTTACTTGAAATCTGAATTTTAAATTTTGAGCTGTTCTAGCTTATTTTCGTAATAAAAAAATGACCTTGAAGAATATCACGCTGCATCTGCTAGGCTTTTTAGAATAAACCGCCATGGAAGCTCTCTGCTTTATGTAGATCGAGAAATGTACAGTTAAGAAAGAGAATTTGGGTTTTAACAAGAATAAGATTTTCATATTAAATTCAAAATTTTTGAGTGAAATTTTATGAATTGGAAATATTATTGATCTTAGAGTATCTTTTTGTTATCTGATTGATGTTGGTTTTTTAGTTTAGTAGGTCCTTGGAGTTTTTCGATTCGTTTTGGTTTCAAGTAATTAATATAGAGGGAAGCTGCTAAGATGGGTGTAAAGCAGGCTCTAAGGAGCATCGATGCGTTTCCAAGAGCAGAGGATCATTTGCTGCAGAAGACACAATCTGGTGCAGTTGGTAAGGGACTTTTTTTTTTTTTTTTTTTTTTTTTAACTCTTTTCGATTATTTGAGAATTCCTCTTTTGAATGCTTGATGTGTGTTTGCTTATTTGACATTTTAAATTTGTTGTTGTTGTAGTATCTATTGTTGGACTTCTTATAATGGCTACTTTGTTCTTGCACGAGCTGAGTTACTATCTTAACACACTTACAGTGCACCAGGTATGTATTTAGTTCGAGCGAAATCTGGCCTGAATCTAGCCTTCAAACTGCTACGAGTAGTCCTATATATTGAAATGAATGATCTTTTGTTTCATGTGTCTGATGAATTGCTGTGAATTAGTATTCTTTGAAATTCATTGATGCCACTCGTTTTTTCAATAATCGTGATTTAGTGGAAGTCTGCCATTGCCTCATTGACCTTGAACTTGAATAAGGTAAGGCAGTATAAGTTGAATGTCCTACTCGAAATGTTGCAGTGATCCATATCATTAGGGAAATAAGGATTTGATATCTCTTTGTTGATTCAAAGTCAGTGTTACCCTAGCCGTTCTCTGTCCGTTTGACTGACTTGTAGGAGTTTTTATCATTTTGCATATTATATGTTTATAACCATTGTAATTAAACTGAACTTTTTATCAATTTTTGTTCTAGATGTCAGTAGACTTAAAGCGTGGAGAAACTCTTCCTATTCATGTAAATATGACGTTTCCATCTTTGCCTTGTGATGGTAAGTGAAATTCGTTGCTTACATAGTAGTCAGGTCTATACGTTCTTTCCCCCGCACATTCTCGAATACTTGTTGTTGTAGACTTCATCATTTGAGCTTATTTTTTTTGTAGTATTGAGCATGGATGCTATCGACATGTCAGGGAAGCATGAAGTGGATCTTGATACAAATATTTGGAAGGTAAGATGAATCCAGATGCTGATGCAAATCATAGCATTTCATGCTGTATATATATATATATTTGAAACCTTCTAGTTAAAGGAACTGTTTGGATGTTTCACTTAGCATCTTTATCTCTCACTTTTTATGGCATGTACTCTAGTTGTACTGGTTTATAATCTAGTTATTTTCTCACTAATTGTGTGTATCTGCAGCTTCGTCTCAACAGTCATGGTCATATCATTGGCACAGAATATATATCTGACCTTGTTGAAAAGGGGCATGAGCATGGTCACTCATCTCACAAGCATGGTAACATTCTTAATTTTATGAGCCTTATCCGAGTTTGTACCCTTTCCGACGAGCTTCTTTTCCCTTAACTTTCTTGAATCTTTTGGAAGAACAGATAGCCATTTGCAAGTTGTTTCTATGTACTTGTCAAAACTTGTATTAACCATAGTGGATATGTAAAACTGATAATATGATGTATACCTTTGTCAAATATATTGTATCTGGAGAACTGAATTACACAAAGTTTGTGCTTCCAATCAAATATTAATGGGAACCTTACAAGTTGAATTTAGGCCTATTGTTAATGTGAAGCATATGAAAGAGAGTCCCAGTGATAGGTGTCATGGTAGCTAACGTCTTTTTGGTATAAGAATAGAGACTTAAACATGTACACACACTTTGTCTTTTGTGCTTGCTGTAGATGGCAAAGAAGAACACAAGAATGAGACCGAAACCGAAGCATTGAATCTTCTTGGCTTTGATCAAGCTGCTGAGACTATGATTAAAAAGGTGAAGCAAGCATTGGCAGATGGAGAAGGATGTCGGGTATTAACCGTTGCTCTTTGTCAATATACAAACTAGAGATTTTGTGTTTCTCGCGTTTAAGACTTAATCTTTTAGCTGTTTTTTAGGTTTATGGTGTCCTAGATGTTCAACGGGTTGCTGGAAACTTCCATATTTCAGTTCATGGGCTGAACATCTATGTTGCTCAGATGGTTGGTATCACTATCTTGCTTTATTTAATCATCTTCTTACCAGGACTTAAGTCCTAAAGTGTCTGAAACCACCAACCAAGAACATACCTTACACTCAGATTCGTTAACTTAGTTTGATTAAGTACCATGTGATAGGTTGCTTTGATATGTCAATAGAAAATGTATTGCCAGATCATTTGTAACCGCTAATATAACCCTCATCATTTGCATTTGCAGCTCATTTACTATTATACTATTTGATATCCCATGCTAATATTACCTATTTTGCTTTACCAACGTCATGTAACATATAACTAATCTCTTTACCCTATGAACAGATATTTGGCGCGTCCAAAAACGTAAACGTGAGCCATATGATTCATGATCTATCCTTTGGGCCTAAATACCCCGGGATTCACAACCCACTTGATGACACCAACCGAATGTTACATGACACCAGTGGAACATTCAAATACTATATTAAGGTGTTTATCTAAATTCGTCAACTGTTCTTTCATTCATGTCTCTCTTACTGGAATGATCCATTTCATTTGATATGACTAATTTCTTTCTGGTATGGCACAGATTGTTCCCACAGAATATAGATACCTTTCAAAAGATGTACTGTCAACAAATCAGTACTCTGTAACGGAATATTTTACACCGATGACTGAATTCGACCGGACATGGCCAGGTATGTCGAAAGAACATCGTTCACTGTATGCAACATGGTTCTTATTATTTTCTGTTTCTTGATGAAGTATTTTTGCATTGCTTGTCAATTTTCAGCTGTCTACTTCTTATATGATCTTTCACCTATCACTGTGACCATCAAGGAAGAAAAGCGAAGCTTTCTCCACTTAATCACTCGGCTTTGCGCTGTATTAGGCGGTACCTTTGCCTTGACAGGTTCGTCCCATCTTGGTCTAGTCTCAGTATTCATCTCTCTGTTCTTTAACCTCATAATAGTTATGTCATGTCTTGAAACAGGAATGCTAGATCGTTGGATGTTCCGTTTTATTGAATCTTTCACCACGAAGACGAATACCAGAAGCATCTAAGTGAAACAGAGAAAAAACAATGAGAAACCAAGGAAGAAGAATCTCTCAAAATCCAAAACTTGTATCATCTTCCTTCTGATTCAACCACACCAGAGATTAGAGAAACTTCAGGGATTGATACATTTGCAAGATCCAAACTCAAGAACTCTAGAATCCATCCATGGATATAGTTTTGCATTTTCTCAGTCGTTTTTTTCTTTTAGCTCTTATGTATTACTCTGATAATCTCTGGTTAATTAGTAGATTTGTAATTTTATTCACTTTAATTACCTGAGATTTTTGCATCTTTTAACTTGTTTAAGGGAAAAAATTATCAAATTATGTAACTCTCTTTGGGATAACTATGGGAATTGATCATTTCTCCAAGGTTTAACTTATAGACTAGCTGCACGTGCAGGGAGATAACATACACTCATCGCAGGTGATCATATCCACACAGTTCGCTAACTCTTTGACTGAAACCCTAATTGGGGTTTGTACTTCTCCTTCTTCTATCTTTTGCCATTTCTCGTCTCACCGTTAAATCTGAAAATGATCGCCGGAGTACTCCGAAGATCTTCCCTGCCGTCAAGGCAGACTATCTCCGCCGCACTAACCTCATTCGATTCATGTCTTTCCCACCATTTCAATCCAACACCCACCGGAATCTCCATCACCTCTCGATTCGCACTCGCATCGTCTCCAAACTCGTTTGGTACTATAGCGAGAAACTTCCACATTAGATCTGAGCCGTCGCTGATTGTCCCCGCAGGAATCACATCACAAAATTACGCCACCGCGCGTGAGAGTAGCATCAGAGGAAACAGAGATTCAAAAACCGCTGCTGCGATTAAGAAACCTAAGCTCAAAACTTCCCCAGAGAATATCAAACCATTGAGTAGGAAAGAACTCGCTCTCCAGGTATATATATCATTGCTTCATCAGATTTCAAATAATTTTTCCTGCAATTTCTAATGTCTCATATTGTTGAAATCATTTTGGAACTTTTGGATTTGTTTCAATCAAATTAGAAAAGAGCAGCTGAAGAAAGCACATCAAAGATTAAAGGAACTAAGATTTGCATAGCGATTAGGTCTTTTGATAATCCTGAGAAGCAAGCTTGGTGTCTTCCTCCTCACACTCGTAAAGTTGCAATGCCTGATACAAGAACGCTCTACACTGTGCTGCGATCGCCTCATGTTGATAAGAAGTCGAGGGAACAATTTGAGATGAGGTTTAAGAAACGTTTTCTTGTCATCAAAGCTCAGAGTCATGAGCTGAGCAAGAAGCTGTTTTGGTTGAAACGTTATCGGATACTTGGAGCTCAATATGAGCTTCAGTTTCATTGCAAGACTCGTTTGGATATGTCTCATGTGTTAGCGAACATCAATGGCTCCATCAATGGTCAATGAGACTGTGCTATAAAGATATCATTTTGAGAGCTTACAGGAAGCTACTTGGGTGGGTTTTGACCCGACTCTGCAATAATGTCGAACCTTACGGATCCAAGAACTCAACTTTTGCATTAGATCTTGTAGCTATTTTCTCTGTTAGTAAACATGTGTTATTTTGGGAGGATTTTTCAAAGACATGGTTTTGAATTTGAGTTTCAGTGGCAAAATGCTTTCAATTTATGTCTATTTTTTAGGTTGTTTTATTTGATTCGTTGTATTGGTTCATCGTGAGCTAAACAGTTGAAGCTTAACACTGGATATGACAACTAACGATTTGCGACGAAATATAAGATTTGATGCATCTGATTCTGAACCAGAGTCAGAGAAACTTGTAGAAAATACATAGCTAATAGGAGTTGTGAATAACAAACAATATGGTTCAAAGAATTGATACAGAACACAGCAAGTAAATCAATGTTATATACTGTATGTTCAAAAAATTTACAACTACACAGAGCTCCCTTTCTTTATTTTCAAATGTATAATCAACATTTTATATGCGTATTCCATTCTATGAAGCCTTGATACTTTTAAGTCCCCAAAATTGATTGTTGCAATTTGCAAACAAATTTTGAATATTTTTAAAATCTTAGTGTTACAAAAGGGCTATAATTATTCAATTTAGGAATGAGGATTAAACAGTTTCAAAATAGACAGTTACCAAAAATTAAAAATTTAGAACCATTAACTCGGCTTTGCTTCATAACCAAGAACACCTTTGGGCTCAAGCACAAGAAAAATAATAACTCACCTTCCTTAAACACGTTCGCAGGTGCACGAACATACCATACACTCACACACAGCCTATTATAACAAAATACCTTTATACCCGCCTTCTTCTTCCTTAAAATCTCTAAACCCTTTGCCGTCTCTTCTAAAACCCTAATTCTCAACTTCGGGTTTTTTACATTTCATCTTCACCAAAATCTCTCAACCCTTCTGAAATCTAAAAATGATCAGCACAGTACTTCGCCGATCTTTCCTTAGTACGTCAAGGCGTACTCTTCCCGCCGCGTTAACCTCCATTAATGCGGTTCTATTTCATCACCTTACACCAGCCGCCGCCACCACAATATCCGATCTAGCTCCAAATGGAGCTACTGATGTCAAACCTAGCTCCACTCTCCTTCCAAATTCGAATCCATTTGGTGTTAAAGTGAGAGACTTTCACGCTAAATCTGTGCCGTTGGAGTTCAAAGCATCGATGGTTTCTCCTGCTGGATACGCAGCTCAAGATTACGCTGCTTCGTATGAGAGTAGTGATGGAGGAATTGGAGATTCTGAGAGTGTTGGTAGCAGCAGTGGTGGTGGTGATGGGCTTGCGATAGCTGAGCTTCGAATATCTCCAGAGATTGTTAAAGCTTTGAAGGGTAGAGGAATAGAAAAACTCTTTCCTATTCAGGTATTAAAGCTCTTCTTCTACTGTTACATTTGTTTATACAGATCAATTAAAATTTCGATTTTTTTTTTAACTTGAGTTTTTGATGTTTGTGTTGGTTGAATAGAAAGCTGTGCTTGAGCCAGCTATGCAAGGTCGTGATATGATTGGTCGTGCAAGGACTGGAACGGGAAAGACACTTGCTTTTGGGATTCCCGTTATTGACAATATCATCAAATACAACGCTAAACATGGGTTTGTGTTTACTTGTATATCAAACAATCATTTGTGAAGTTCAGAGATTTGCATTTGTAATTTGGTTCTTATGTTGTCTTTTTGATGTGATAGACGTGGGAAGAATCCTCTTTGTTTGGTTTTGGCACCTACAAGGGAGCTTGCTCGTCAGGTTGAGAAGGAGTTCAGAGAGTCTGCTCCAAGTTTGGATACTATTTGTCTCTATGGAGGTACACCGATCGGACAGCAAATGAGGGAGCTTAACTATGGTATTGATGTTGCGGTTGGAACTCCTGGTCGTATCATTGATTTGATGAAAGGAGGAGCTTTGAATCTATCAGAGGTTCAGTTTGTGGTTCTTGATGAAGCTGATCAGATGCTTCAAGTTGGATTTGCTGAGGATGTTGAAGTCATATTGCAAAAGTTGCCAGTGAAACGTCAAACTATGATGTTTTCTGCAACTATGCCGAGTTGGATCAGAGCTCTCACCAAAAAGTATCTGAATAATCCTTTGACTATTGATCTTGTGAGTAATCTCATTCCTGCTTGCGTTTATAATGGCTTTAGCTGAGTTGTTAATGAGGTGACATTTTTCTTAATGTTATCTTTTTCCTAACTGTAATGTGTTATTTAGGTTGGAGATTCTGATCAGAAACTTGCAGATGGAATTACAATGTTTTCCATCACTGCAGATTCTTATGGAAGAGCTTCCATTATTGCCCCTCTTGTAACGGTATACTTTCTTTACTTGGATTTTAAACTCATTATCTGTATCTGATTGCGAATTTTCTTGTTGTTTGTAGTCGTGATTTTATAATGTCTTTTCTTTTACAGGAGCATGGCAAAGGAGGCAAATGCATTGTCTTTACTCAAACAAAGCGGGATGCGGATCGCCTTGCATATGGATTAGCGAAAAGCTTCAAATGTGAAGCTTTACACGGTGATATATCCCAAGCTCAGAGAGAAAGAACACTTGCTGGTTTCAGGGATGGGAATTTCAATATTCTTGTTGCAACTGATGTTGCTGCCCGTGGACTCGATGTACCTAATGTTGATTTGGTGAGTGGAAACTATACTTTTTGTTGCTCTTTAACGAGTTCTGTTTCTCAATCTTATTAACCCTTCTTGTGCTTGTGAATAGGTAATTCATTATGAGCTTCCTAATAACACTGAGACGTTTGTTCACCGAACGGGGCGAACAGGTCGTGCTGGAAAGAAAGGAAATGCAATCCTTATCCACAGTCCAGAGCAATCCAGGGCTGTAAAAATGATTGAGAAAGAAGTCGGAACCAGATTCACTGAGGTTAATATCTTTTTTTATCCCTTTGTTTCTTTTGTTGGATGGTTGGAGTAACAGTTTGTATCTAACCGGGTTTTGATATTAGCTCCCTAGCATTACTGTGGAACGTGGAAGCGCAAGCATGTTTGAAGGAGTAGGTGCTCGATCTGGTGGGTCCTTTGGAGGAGGCCGTGGTTCAAGCTTTGGTGGTCGCTCAGGTGGTGGAGGTTATGGTGGTGGTGGTGGTAGTTATGGAGGTGGTGGTGGTGGTAGTTATGGTAGCAGTGGTGGCCGTTCAGGCGGATCAAGCAGTCGCTACTCAGGCGGTTCAGACCGCTCTTCTGGTTTTGGGGGCGGCTTTGGTTCAGGAGGTTCAGACCGTTCTTCAGGCTTTGGGGGATTTGGTTCAGATCGTTCTTCTCAGTCAAGTGGAAGGAGTAGTTTTGGTGGGTTTGGATCAAAAGATGGCAACAGATCTTACTGAGAAGTGTTGGCTGGGTTTTGATGCAACCAGGCAATAATGGAGTTGGCGTGGAGAAGATTCTGTGATTCGAGTAGAGTAGTATTTACAAGGAGTCAAGCTATATATAAATCTGTAGCTCCTTCTTGCCTCATAAACAAACATTATTTCATCATTATTTTGTAGCCTCTAATTTATTTTTACTTTCTGAATTGAGAGAAACTCAGAAAAGTGTTCTTTCTTATACTTAGGCACTTCCATAAATGATTCTTGTTAATCGTTAACCCATTCGTTTGGCCATCAAAACAAAAATAATGTGGTTGATCATAAGGAACTCTTAGTTTCGTTTGAATTTTTTTTTTTTCAAGTCACCTCTAATGGTTTGAGTTCGTTTGAACTCTTAGTTATTCTTATGTATTCATAACCCTGGTGTTTAGATTCGTTACTTCATAGGCTTTCTTATGAAACTGTAGAGAATATGAAACAGAAATAATAGAATGATCATACCATGAGATTACAAGTTTATAGAACACTAAACTAAAGATTGTTGTTGTAAGATTTGATTCTTATATCTAATTAACAAACAAAAACATCGTAAACAATTTGGTTTGGTACAAAAAACTCTCTTATGTTTCACAATTCAGAGCGTTCCCTTCGCAATACACACAAGCTTTTTTGTTTTTTTTTGGCTTATACAACATAACGATAGGTAACATAACGACCAGCAGTTTCACTCGGACGAATGATCTTTACGACTTGCCCACGTTTTAGTCCAAAGTATCTCGCAATTGGATCAGTCACTTGAATCCTTGGAAGCTACCAACACCAACAAGTTTTAAACTTTAATCACACAAAACTAATACTTTAATCGCACAAAACAATGAATCTATATCGACTAACTAACCTGTGTCTCCTTCACAGTGTATCTCTCCAGTAAAGTTTTCTTCTCTTCAGTGGTAAGAACTTGATGCTCAGGAACAAGAACATGTTCTTTAATGTTCACTAACATTTCAGCCTCCTGCACCAACCACACAAATCATACTTTAGTATTGTAATGTGAATACATCATACGATCAAGAGAAGGAAAATCAGAAAGTGCTTTTTACCTGGAAAACTTCCAAATGAAACTTTGAAGAGATCTCACTAATGCAAGTTCGAGCAAAAGGAGTCAAGTTCTGCTGCACAACCAAAATTGCTCTGAAAACATTCTCTGTCTTCATCCTGTTCGTGTACATCTTCATCGTCTTAACTCCAACTTTGGCCTCATCAGGGAAGAAAATATAGAGCTACAACAGACACCATGAATCAGAGACTAAGACAACGAAATCAAACACACAGAAACAATCTTGCTATATGCTTTAGCAGTTATTCTATACCAAAGGCAATAACCAAAACTATGTTAAAAAGAAAACATTGTCAAGGCTTGTTACAGATAAAAGTAATGACATTTATCAATATTCTTACACATTCCATGACTTATAGTAACTGTTAGATAAACACAATGATGTCTCTGCCAAAGAACAGTAAAGAATGAGCTAATACAAACCTGATCGTTGTTATCATTTCTCTTAGCTTTGAGAGTAACAAGATCTTCCCTTTTCATGTTATCGCCATGTTTCCTAATAAACTGTGATTTGGTCATATTAAGTTCCGAATCAGCGATGAAGTAGCCACGATCTTTGAGCATCTGCATCAACGTCTTCTGAATTCTGTACAGTCTTTTGATTTCTTCTTCTGATAACATCTTTCTCTCACAGGTACGACTGCACAGAACTCACGAAATTAGGGTTTTCAAAAAATTGACAAAAACGATTTAGGGCTCATTAATTTCATTACTTTAAGATCGATACACAGCTACGCTAAGACCATTGGAATGATAAACATAACCAAATAAATCAATTAAAAAGCTTACTTTTAGAGACAAATCCACAGAGAAGAATGAACAGAGACAGAGACAAAGAAAGAGACGAAGACGAGGAGGAAGAAGCGGCGTTCAAGCTTTTCTTTTTCCTAACCCTTTCTGAATTCTATTATATTGAAGGTTTGTTGCATATAAACCCCCAAACAATACATTATGTATTGTTTTGACCCCCAAACGTTTTTTTTGTGTGTAATTAAACTCCAATCTTCAATGATTCAGTAAAGGCCCAATGGGCTTCTACGAATAGGCATTTTTTATCGGGCGACCCGACCCGCTAGATCTAGTTAAAACTCTTTTGTTGTTTCTTGTTAGCTAAACCCTTTGGCTTCTCTCTAAATCCCTAATTCTCAATTTTGGGGTTTTACATTTTCCTTATCAGGAAAAAAAAAACAAAAAACAAAAATCTCTCCTGAATTCGAAAATGATCACTACAGTACTCCGTCGATCTCTCCTTGATGCATCAAGGAGGACTCTTTCAGCATCATTGACCTCTATTAATGCGGTTTCATTTCACAATCTTACTTCATCCGCAGCCAGAGTCTCCGATCTAGCCGCAATTGGATCTACCGATGTCAATCTTGGCTTTTCGTTTGGTGTTAAAGCCAGGGACTTTCATTTTCAATCTGGACCGTCGGAGGTTAGATCGTCGATTGTTTCTCCTGCTGGGTTTGCGATATCTGAGAGTAGAGAGTCGGAGAGTGTTGGTAATAGCAGCGATTGTGATGGGCTTGCGATATCTGAGCTTGGGATAGCTCCGGAGATTGTTAAAGCTCTGAGTAGTAAGGGTATTGAGAAACTCTTTCCTATTCAGGTATGTTGTGAGATCAAGTTTCAATTTTACAGCTTTTTTGTGTTGTTCTGTGTTTCTGCTAAAAGATGATTTATGTTTGTGGTTGTGGTTGAATAGAAAGCTGTGTTGGAGCCAGCTATGCAAGGTCGAGATATGATCGGTCGTGCTAGAACAGGAACAGGAAAGACACTTGCTTTTGGGATTCCGATCATTGACAAAATCATCAAATACAACGCTAAACATGGGTTTGTTTATTCCTTGATTTTAATTTAGTGGTTACAGAGTTGCTAACGAATCATTTGAGGTTCAGAGATTTACATTTCCTTTGGTTCTTATGTGGTCTTTGATGTGACAGACGAGGGAGGAATCCTCTTTGCTTGGTTTTGGCACCAACGAGAGAGCTTGCTCGTCAGGTTGAGAAGGAGTTTAGAGAGTCTGCTCCAAGTTTGGATACTATTTGTCTCTATGGAGGTACACCGATTGGGCAGCAAATGAGGCAGCTTGACTATGGTGTTGATGTGGCGGTTGGAACTCCAGGTCGTGTCATTGATCTGATGAAGAGAGGAGCTTTGAATCTATCAGAGGTTCAGTTTGTGGTTCTGGATGAAGCTGATCAGATGCTTCAAGTTGGATTTGCTGAGGATGTTGAAGTTATATTGGAGAGATTGCCTGAGAAGCGTCAGAGTATGATGTTTTCTGCTACAATGCCGAATTGGATCAGATCACTCACCAAAAAGTACCTGAACAATCCTTTGACTATTGATCTTGTGAGTACTCTCGTACCTGCTAGTCTGAAATTGCTTACAATCCGTAAAGATTGATCTTGAGTTTAGTAGAGTTGTTAATGTGGTGACATTTCTTTGATTATATAAGTACTGTTCAGTTATTGTTTACCTAACTGTGTTGTGTTATTTAGGTTGGAGATTCTGATCAGAAACTTGCAGATGGAATCACGACGTATTCTATCATTGCAGATTCTTATGGAAGAGCATCCATTATCGGTCCTCTTGTAACGGTATCGATTCTTATGCTTTTAGTAACAGAGTACTTCTTTTTAGTAGTTGTTAGACGTGTATGGCAAGAATATATAATATCATTTCTTTTGCAGGAACATGCTAAAGGAGGAAAATGCATTGTTTTCACCCAAACAAAACGTGATGCTGATCGCCTTTCATATGCATTGGCAAGAAGCTTCAAATGTGAGGCTTTACACGGTGATATCTCCCAGAGTCAGAGGGAAAGAACACTAGCTGGTTTTCGGGATGGCCATTTCAATATTCTTGTTGCGACTGATGTTGCTGCCCGTGGACTTGATGTACCTAATGTCGATTTGGTGAGTCAATACTACACTTTTCTTACTCTAAACGAGTTTTGTTTCTTATTTAACTAAACCTATCTATCTTTCTTACTAGATCATTCATTACGAGCTTCCTAATAACACGGAGACATTTGTTCATCGAACCGGGCGAACTGGTCGTGCTGGGAAGAAAGGAAGTGCGATTCTCATCTACAGTCAAGATCAATCCAGGGCAGTAAAAATCATTGAGAGAGAAGTTGGGAGCCGATTCACTGAGGTTAGATTATCCGAATTTTTTTTCCACTCATTTGGTTTTTTTGCTGAATGCTTCGAGTAATTGTTTTGTGTCTATTGGGTTTTGAATTCAGCTCCCTAGCATTCCTGTGGAACGTGGAAGCGGAGGCATGTTTGAAGGAATTGATTCTCGATCTGGTGTGGCCTTTGGAGGAGGCATGAGGGATCGCGGTTCAAGCTTTGGTGGTCGTTCAGGTGGTGGAGGTTATGGTGGGCGTTCAGGCGGATCAAGCAACCGTTATTCAGGTGATTCAGACCGATCTGGTTTCGGGAGCTTTGGTATGCGTTCTCCTGGGGGATATGGTTTGGATCGTTCTTCGCAGTCAAGTGGAAGAAGCAGCAGCTTTGATGGTGGTCGTTCAGGTGATTATGGTAGAGGTGGATCATCAAGCAACCGTTCCTCTGGTTTTGGGGACTTTGGTTCGGATCGTTCTTCTCAGTCAGGTGGAAGAAGCAGCTTTGGTGGGTTTGGCTCAAACGATGGTAAAAGATCTTACTGATAAATGTTTTGAGTCTTTTGACCTGACCCGGTAATAATTGGGTTGCCTAGGTGGATGATTTGGTGACTTGAGTAGAGTAGTTACTATGAGGGATACAAGGAGTCATGTGTTATATATATCTAAAATCTGTAGCTATGTAAAACAAAATATACTTTTTGAAGTTATGTGATAATTATTTCATTATGAGGGTGATTATTTTCTTTTTCATATTTTGATTTCTTTCAGTTGATTGAATGTCATGTTTTGATATATATGTATTTTTAGTGTTGTAATATTTTTTATACATAGGTTAAGATTTTTTTCTTTTTCTTTTAGATAAAAGTGTGAAAATATTATGATTTCCATTTAATTTGACAGCTTATTATTAACTTTTTGTGTGGAACATGTATCCATTTTAATTTAATTTTCTAAGTTTGCTAAGTATTATATATTTACTAAATGTAATTATTATGAACTTTTGTAGTCTATAAATAAGGTTTTCGTCCTCTAATTGGCCCACCCAGATATATATGTTTACTTTTTAATTAAATTTGTAAAGTTTGAAAATATTATATATTTTTACCAAAATTAATTATTATTAACTTTTTTATCTCAACATTAATTAATATTAATTTATTAAAAGTGGAAGACTATTAATTTTATTTAAAGTGGAAACCCCTACTCCAATGGCTCATCCTCGTTTCAAACGACAGCCATGTTTCATGTAAGTTGTATGATCCTCATCATAACAAAACATACATAGTAAAAGATCTCGGGTTAGATTTCCATAGGAGTCGTTGTTTCGCTAGTTCTGGTAGTTGGTTCCTCATGTTAGACCATAGAACCGATTTTTATCTTTTGAATCTGTTTACTCGTGAAAGGATTCGTCTTCCAACTTTGGAAACAATGGAAGGATCACAGATGAAGTTCTTGAAGACCTTTACTTATGGAAGTTTTTCATCTGGTAAAAGCATCAAGTTGTTATCAAAAAAGCGGTTTCATGGGTAGATGAAAGAAGCCGAGATTACTTAGTTGTGTGGAACCTCAACTGCTTCTTTGCATATTATAAGAAAGGAGATGGTATCAACAGTTGGAGAGTGTTTCAACCTTTAAATCATCAAGGCTGCATCGACATGGTGTTAAGAGAAACCAAGCTTTACGTGCTTAGTGAAAGTGAAAACATCACTGTTTTTTGTTTCTCTTGTGGTGATGATTCTGTAGGCGCTCAAATTTTTGGAAATGAAATTGCGCACTAAATCTTATAAACGCAACACCGAGTATGCAAAGGCAAGACTTGGTCTCTGTCCTTAACTCAATAAATCGCCGGTAGTGTGACCGTTCGATGCGATTTTTGAATCTCAGGATACAATTCCAAACGACCCTTTTTCGCAACACTTGAAAAAAGAATCCAGCGAACTATATGTTCTACGATACTCTCGAGAAAACGACTTACGAATTTAGAAAAAAGGTGAGAGATTTTTTGTTGGTTTTTCAGATCGAAGATCGAATGATTTTTTTATTGAATTGATCGAAGTTCGGCGATATATATAGGGTGAGAGGGCGGTTTCCGCTCGAGAAATTCGCGGAGCATATTCGGATATTCTAAGGAATATTCGAATATTCCTTTTTTCGAATTCTCGCAGCAAACGCGCACCCGAAAGGAATATTCTTTCGGAAATTCGAATATTCCTTTTTGCGTATCCGAAAAGAATATTCTTTCGAATATTCCTTTTTTCCGAATTCCTTAATGGGCTTCAGAAACTCCTTACGAATTTTCTCCAAAAAGAAAGATACGCGCGCGGGGGCCTCTGGAGGCCCATTGCCATGACCCACATGCCATGCCGAGCCGGCCGGACGGACAGCGGCGGTGGCGCGCGCGTGTGGTTCCCATTTTCTCATCCCATAGTCATTTAAACTAATGTATAAACATAACTATATATATACCACTTTAAAACACAACTTCCAAGCAATGTGGGACAATTTTCACATTTCACTTAAAAATAAGGTTTTGCCACTTTTGGCCCATGCTCATTTCAATTCAACTTTTACACAATTTATAGACCCAATATGTCTTGGTAAATTGTGGCCCAATAATCCCCCACATGAATAGAAATGACTCTGAACATTTGAAACAAAAGAACTTTGACAGACTCGACTAGACTAGACACGACTCGACTAGACTAGACAGACTTTCGAGAGTATGCGAAGATGTAACTATATCTGAAAGGTAGCGTGTTTCAGCTTTGAACCAATCATTTTTAATATCTGTCGGGTTTACTTGGCCAGGAGGTGAACATGATGTCTTGAACCACCTGGACTTTGATGTAAACCTGACAACAGGTATACTATAGCGACATTTTTTCGTAGAAATATGTTCTCTATTGTGTTCATTTTAGCCTTGAACTTTTCTGGTTTTTTATGAGTGAACTTGGAGAATATAGCCTTACTTTCATTCTCCTAGAAACTGCCCCATTTCACACTCATTAGGTGATCTGTCATGAGCTTCCTTTCAGAAGTATCCTGTTATACTCCACTATGACGAAACTATGAAATCATTAAAAGCCCAATGCTTATCCTTATCACATACAGGTAGCATTGTTTATCATCCTAGGAACCGGGCACATACAAGATTTTTTCAGTGCTTTTTCTGATTCAGCTTGATTTAGTTGTCCCTTTGAACCTACTTCTTGGGATCGCCAGTCACGTAGGTAGGGTTTCCATCAAACTTCCTCTTAATTTACAGGCTTTAGACCCATTCCTCTTGATGATTTTACCACTTGATCACGTGACAATCCTTTGGTAAATGGATCCGCTAGATTGTCATTAGATTTTATGTAATCTATGGTGATTACTCCCGTTGAGATCAAGTGTCTAATGGTTTTATGTCGTCTTCTAATATGACAAGATTTACCATTATAGAGATTATTCAGTGCTCTAGCTATAGCCGACTGGCTATCACAGTGTACACGAAGAGCTTGCACTGGTTTCTCCCACATCGGTATATCTTCCAACAAAATCCGAAGCCATTCTGCTTCCTCTGTGGCTTTGTCTAGCGCTATAAACTCAGATTCCATGGTTGATCTGGCCAACAGAGTTTGTTTGGAAGATTTCCAGGACACAGCTGCACCTGCCAGCGTAAAGACATAACCACTCGTAGATTTTGAGTTTTTGGAGTCGGATATCCAATTTGCATCGCTATATCCTTCCAAAATTGCTGGTTCTTTCTCATAGTGCAGACCATAATTTTGTGTATAACGTAAGTAATTTAATACTCTTGTTATAGCTTTCCAATGATTATGTCATGGATTCTTTGGTGTACGACTAAATGCGTTCTTGAGTCGCTTAAATCTGGTCTAGTATAATTTGTTAAGTACATCAGACTTCCGATCACCCTTGCATATTCCACTTGTGACACCGCTTCGCCTGAATTTTTAGTCAGATGAAGTTGGACGTCAACTGGAGTTTTTGCTGTCCCATTAGAATATGCTTTAAACCTTTCAAGTATCTTTGCAGCATAATGAGCTTAGGACAAGATAATTCCTTCAGAATTTCTAACAATCTTGATTCCTAGAATCACGTCCGCAAGTCCCATATCTTTCATGTCAAATTTCTCACTAAGCATGTTCTTAGTCTGATTGATGATGTCTTTATTACTCCCAATAATGAGCATGTCATCTACATATAAACATAGCAAGACATACCCATTTGGAGTACTTTTAGCATAGATACACTTATCACATTCATTTATTGAGAATCCGTTTGACATCATTACGTTGTCAAATTTCTCATGCCATTGGTTTGGAGCTTTTTTAAGCCCATATAATGACTTCACAAGTTTACAGACTTTGTGTTCTTGTCCTAGGATGACAAAACCTTCAGGTTGTTTCATGTAAATCTATTCTTCTAAATCACCATTTAGAAATGCAGTTTTTACATCTATTTGATGGATTTCCAGGTCTCTTAATGCTGAAATTCCTATCAGCATTCTTATAGAGGTTATTCTCGTCACCGGAGAATAAGTGTCAAAGAAATCCAGACCTTCTTTTTGTCTAAAACCTTGCACCACCAACCTGGCCTTGTATTTATCAATTAATCCATCAGTTTTTAACTTGGTTTTGAAAATCCATTTACACCCTAGTGCTTTAAACCCTTGGGGTAGATCGGTTATCTCCCATGTATGGTTTTGCATAATGGAGTCGATCTCACTATTGATGGCTTCATTCCAGAAAGGTCCATCTGGTGTAGACATGATTTCTGCAAATGTTCTTGGTTCGTTCTCTAAAAGAAAGACCATCATGAAATCATCGCCAAAAGATTTTTTCTTACGAGCTCTTTTACTGCGCCTAGGTTCATCTTCAGGATGTTCTTCGTCCTCGTGGACTGAATTACCAGAGGTACTTGCCTCATTTTCGTATCTTTGATCACGTGTCCGCTTTGGGTACGATGTATCTTTGCAAGGAAACACATTTTCAAAGAACGACGCATTGCGTGATTCCATTATTGTATTAACATGGATATCTGGTATCTCTGATTTATATACCAAGAACCGATAGGCATTACTATTGTGTACATATCCAATAAAAATACAGTCCACAGTTTTTGGTCCTATTGTGACCTTTTTCGGAGGTGGTACTGCTACTTTTGCTAGGCACCCCCACACTTTGAGGTATTTGTACAAAGGTACAACACCTTTCCAAAGTTCATAGGGTGTTTTACCGTTACTTTGTGTGGAATTTTGTTAAGGATATAATTTGTAGTAAGCAATGCTTCCCCCCACATGTTATGGGCTAACCCAGATTTTTGCAACATGGCATTCATCATTTTTTTTAGAGTTCGGTTCTTTCGTTCCGCAACTCCGTTAGATTCTGGTGAATAAGTAGCAATCGTTTGGTGGATAATCCCATGTTCTTGACAAAAGGTATTAAACCTATCATCGTACTTTCCTCTTCTGTCGCTTCTGACTATTTTAATAGTCTTACTCAGTTGATTCTCAACTTCTAATTTAAATTCCTTAAACTTTTCCAAAACTTCGTCTTTGTTTTTTAGCAAATAGACATAATAATATTTCGTGTTATCATCTATAAATGTCACAAAATATTTTTTCTCACCTCTAATTAGAACAGATTTCAAGTCACATAAATCTGTGTGAATTAAACCTAAAACTGTGTTTATCCTTTCGACATGGGGTGATGATGTTTTAGTGAGTTTGGCCTGTACGCACACTTCACATTTTTCTTTACTCATTTTGCATTTTGAGATTAGGTTCATATTCATCAAACGATTTATTGATTTATAATTCACATGTCTTAATCTTTCATGCCAAATATTAAAAAACTCAAGCAAGTAAGCAACTGAATTCTTATTCATTTCAACATTGGTTACAACAGTTTTTGGATCAACATCCGAAACAACATTTGCAACATTCTTATTCTTAGAGCTACTTGTTTCACCCTTGTCACCCTTGACAACCGCCTGGACGCACATCTTCACAAGTCCTTCCTTGACGTATCCCTTTCCAAGGTACATGCCAAACTTCTTCAGAATGAGGTTTTCAGCCTCGAAGATCACAGCAAATTTGGCTTTGCTTAGGAGGGTGCCGGAAATCAGGTTCTTCCGCATGTCTGGGACATGTTTCACATTCTGGAGTGTGAGCTCTTGTCCCGAGGTCAAGCGTAGTACCACCTTCCCCGTTTCAGCAATCTTGGAGAACGCTGTGTTTCCCATGAAGAGCTGTGACTCTGCCTTGCTCTTCTGATAGATGCTGAACATTGCCCTATCGTTACAGATGTGGGTTGTGGCACCAGTGTCGTACCACCATTCACTTGGGTTGTCGTCCACCATGTTGACCTCAGTCACCACAGCACAAAGGTCCCCTTCAGCGAGGTTGGCTTGGAGCTGCAAGGTCTTGGCTTTGCTACAATAATCAGTGGCCTTGTGACCATTCTTACCGCAATAGTGGCATTTGCCCTTAAAGAACTTCTTCTCAGATGGTTCAGCGGCACCTTTCTTCTTGAAGGTCTTGGCCGTCGGCTTCAAAGGAGAAGTAGCAATTGCCTTGCCTTTGCCTTTGTCATTTGCCTTCCCTTTGTGAACAACCACATTCACAGTGTGCTCACAGAACTGGATCCCGTTTGCAGTCTGGTTTGCAGTCTGGTTTCTGTCCTCGGTGTTTAACCTCTGAATCATATCTTCCAGACTCATCGCCTTCCTCTTGTGCTTGAGGTAGTTCTTGAAGTCGATCCAACCCGGAGGAAGCTTCTCGATGAAACTGTTCACCGTGAAGATTTCATAGATGGACATTCCCTCAGCAGCGACTTCTTGACAGATTCGTTGGAATGCCTCCACTTGTTCCATGATGGGTTTGGTGTCCACCTTCATGAAGTCATGAAATTTTGCGGTCGCAAACTTCTGACATCCAGCATCGTCAGCTTTGTACTTCTTCTCCAAAGCTAACCACAAGGCTTTGGAAGTCTTGGCTCATGATGATTCGTAGAGATCCTCCTGGCCGTCTTAGAATCCAGCCTTTGGTCATGATATCTCCTTGATTCCATGCATCCACCGTTCCAACGACATGTACATCCGTATTCCCCTCAGGAATGATGGGCTGATCCTCCGTCAGATACCTAGAGAGGTGCATTGCATGAAGAAAAAAGTGCATCTTTTTCTGCCATGTCTTGAAGTTTTTGCCATCAAACTTCTCAGGTTGCAGTCCTTGACAGGAGACTTGAGGCTGGGTGGGCACCATAGGCGCCACCTTCACTTGTGCCGCAGCTAGAGGCGGTCCAACAAACAAGGCCCTTCGGGTAGTCTCCTCTGTATTCGCGGTATCTTGAAGACGTGTTTCGTTGTTCACATCCACATTAGTTCCATTAGTCGCTACCATTTTCCTGCTACAACACACAAAAGGTTTATCAGGTAGATGATAACCAAGCGTTTAATGTGCAATGAATAATTCGAAATATTTTTCAAAAAACGATTTGAATACACCAAAAAACGTTTTTAATATTCGAATTAATTATCCAAACCGTGGATACCAAAAATCGTGATTAAAAAAATAATAATAATTATTATTAAAATTTTTTTTCCCTTTTAAAAAGAAAATCACGAATTTAAAAAATATATTAACTTCAAAAATATATTAACTTCAAAAATATATTTTTTTAATCCTGTCGCGGAAACGCCCAAAGCGAATCGCAAAAGCAAAACAAAAATATATATATATAATTTTTTTTCTTTCTTTAAAAAGAAATCACGATTTTTAAAATATTTTAATTTTTTTAAAAAAATATATATTTTTAAATCCTTTCGCGGAAACGCCGAAAGCGAATCGCAAAACCAAAAAAAAATATATATATATATATATATATATAATTTTTTTTCCTTTCTTTAAAAAGAAATCACGATTTTTAAAATATATTAATTTTTAAAATATATTTTTTTTTTTAAATCCTTTCGCGGAAACGCTCAAAGCGAATCACAAAACCCAAAAATATATATATTTTTTTCCTCTCTTTTTGAAACTTAATTTCAAAAATGATCCGTGTAAACGCTATGAAGCGAATCGCAGATGCAGAAAAAACGTTTAAATCAAACTATTTGGCTTAAAATAACCGCGGTGGAGCGGGGCGAAAAACGATTTGAAACGAAACAGGTGGCGTTTATAAAACCGCAAAAACAAATCCGATTAGAGCGATAGGCTAAAAGTGGATTTATTGAGTTAAGATTGTAGGCGCTCAAATTTCTGGAAATGAAATTGCGGACTAAATCTTATAAACGCAACACCGAGTGTGCAAAGGCGAGACTTGGTCTCTGTCCTTAACTCAATAAATCGCCGGTAGTGTGACCGTTCGATGCGATTTTTGAATCCCAGGATACAATTGCAAACGATCCTTTTTCGCAACACTCGAAAAAAGAATCCAGCGAACTATCTGTTCTACGATACTCTCGAGAAAACGACTTACGAATTTAGAAAGAAGGCGAGAGATTTTTTGTTGGTTTTTCAGATCGAAGATGGAATGATTTTTTCATTGAATTGATCGAAGTTCGGCAATATATATAAGGTGAGAGGGGCGGTTTCCGCTCGAGAAATTCGCGGAGCATATTCGGATATTCTAAGGAATATTCGAATATTCCTTTTTTCGAATTCTCGCAGCAAGCGCGCACCCGAATGGAATATTCTTTCGGAAATTCGAATATTCCTTTTTATGTATCCGAAAAAAATATTTTTTCGAATATTCCTTTTTTTTCGAATTCCTTAATGGGCTTCAGAAACTCCTTACGAATTTTTCCCAAAAAGAAAGATACGCGCAGATACGCGGGCCTCTGGAGGCCCATTGCCACGACTCACGACCCACGTGCCGAGCTGGACGGCGGCGGCGGCGCGCGCGTGTGGTTCTCATTTTCTCATCCCATAGTCATTTAAACTAATGTATAAACATGACTATATATATACCACTTTAAAACACAACTTCCAAGCAATGTGGGACAATTTCCACATTTCACTTAAAAATGAGGCTTTGCCACTTTTGGCATATGCTCATTTCAATTCAACTTTTACACAATTTATAAACCCAATATGTCTTGATAAATTGTGGCCCAACAGATTCTCCAAAGGAATGTGAAAGTTTCGCATTTCCTGATCAAACACTATTTCGACCATCACGTTTCAGCCAACTTGTTATAACTCTGTCCGAAGAGGTTTTGGCCATCGCACGCGGATTAGGGGAATGTTTTTTCAACGTTTACAATATGGATCGAAAATCATCGAAATGGAGAAAATCAATTCTATAGGGAATGAAGCATTGTTTTTGGATCTAGGAACAATGGCTGCAGCCAAAGATGGATTTCAAGATAATTTGATATATTTTAGTTATATTGATATGTCTCGTAATAAGAATCGGACTACCACTAATTGGGTCTTTGATATTTGAAGCGGGCAGGTCCACCAACAGTTTGAACACCTTATAGCTTCATCGTCAATACCTTTCAAGGATGCTCGTTGGTTTTTCCCAACTTTTGGTGGCAAATGGTTGCGTTAAAATATGTTTTTGGTAACGATTATTTCTTCGACATTTTTGTAATTTTTATTTTTAATGTAGTGTATTTAGATTCAAAAGATATTTCTCAGATTATTTTCCCAAATGGTGCTTCTTTCTGATTTTTGGTTAAACCAATACATATCTTTTTGCAAAAATAGCGTTTATTGCGGATTGGTTTGTAAATGTCTTCATTTCGTGTGCTACAAGTCTTTTAGTCAAATCGTAGACGAATTTTTCGTTTTGTATATATAATGATGTAACTTCTATAAATAGATAGCAGTTGAGAATTTATAAAATAAAATAAAAAAGGATTTGCTTTGATTAATAATCAATCTCCAGTAATTCATCTTCAATGTGCACAATGATGATGATGAGTCGCTGTGGAGCCAAGGTAGTGGCAACGAGTGGACCAAGACTCTTCTCTAAAGGCACTACCATAATCCATCTTTTGAAGCCTAAGGTTGAAAATGTTAGGGTTCCGGCGAGGGGAGGCGTGAGAGATTTTAGCAAGATGACCTTTGAGAAGAAGAAAACGGCCGAGAACCAACCGGAGAAAGAATCAAGCGGTGGCGAGGCTGATCAAGGTAACAAAGGAGAGCAATTAATTGTTAGCTATTGGGGTGTGAAGCCAATGAAGATCACCAAAGAAGATGGAACTGAATGGAAATGGAGTTGCTTTAGGGTACATTATTACATATGATAATTTATATATGTTTTGAAATTTTTTGTGGATTAATGGCAGCCATGGGAGACTTATAAAGCAGATCTAACGATAGATTTGAAGAAGCATCATGTTCCTTCGACTTTACCTGATAAATTAGCTTATTGGACTGTTAAATCTCTTCGATGGCCTACCGATCTCTTCTTCCAGGTGCAATCTCTTCTGTGTATTTAACATTTCAGAAAACATATATATACTCCCATGTTTAAAGTGTTAATGCAAACGCAAAATTATGGACTCATTGAAACAACTTACAAATGTTTTTAAAAAATGTAGATTCTTTTAGAAATTTTTGTTTAAAAGAAAAATCAAGCCAATGTTGTACTCTTTTCACCATTATTTTTCTCCTCATTCCCACTACAAAAATTGTGAAAATTGGACTTGAAATAAATAAATAATTTTGTGTTGAAGAAAATTCATAGTTAGTTTGCTGAAATTTCACAAATTACAAAAAAAAAAATTCTAAAACTTCAAAACAAAATATATCAGTGATCTCACTACTACGTTGCAGATGAATTAATTGAAAGAATTTAACCATGTTCTATTGCTATAGATTATTGGAGACTTGAAGTAAATGCAACGCTTCGTGATGTTGTCATGGTGGTCCGTGCTGATGAGGCTCAGCATCGTGATGTTAATCACTATGCATCTGTAAGTGTGTTTGTTGTGTGTAATATATATGAAATATTTAAGAGATTTAACAGATGGTTAATTATATTAATGGTTGTATTAAATTGTAGGATATTCATTACCAAGGTCCTGAGCTGAAAGAAGGTCCTGCTCCCATTGGCTATCATTGAATCAGAAGAGCTTCTAGTTTGATTTTCTGAAACGGGTCAAGTTTTGTGTTTTCTTGGTTCCTAAATGGGCTTTAGTTTAATATTTAATGGGCCAGTAAGCTTCTTTGTGTTTTAGTGTTATATTACTTTCTTTTGGCGATTAATAAGACCTCCAACCGATATTCTATATTTTATTTTAGAGCAAAATTTATTTTAATTGTACTCTATTTTCAACTCTATGATAAAGTAAAAAATAGAATTATTTCTATTCTATATTTTTTACTTATTACTCTATTTTGGAATTGGGTTAGAATACAATTCAAATTGGTAACGTTGCATTGGAGTAGTTCTACACCAATGATCGTACTACTGATTTTTTTTACTACATTGCCGTTCTTATCACAATTATAGCTTCTTTGTATTGTAAATCAAATAAACCATACTACATACTCCACTATTTGTTATTTTTGAATTAAAATATACTATGTACTAATGTACTATCATTCATATGATATTAAAATATCAAATTTAAAAAGACTATTTTTTTGTCTTTCATAATGTGATTGGAATAATATGTTCAAATGGTTCGATGAGTAGACGAATACGAGAATGATATTATTAATAAATTCCGTCAAAATTTTGACTTGGAAGTTGAAACGGAAGATATATCTGCTATTTTGTTTTTCTAAATATGTCCCGAAACTAATAAAAAGAGAAATGGCAGGATTCTATTGGCAGATAAAATGATAATAAAACGCCTAATAATAACCACACGAAAAAACATTAAATTCGGCCAATGAGAATTTAGGTCTTGGGCACCACGTAAGTCAATTCCAGCCTCCCAAAACTTCTTGTTCTCCAAGAAAAATCTACACCGCCATGTAATTTACATATAAACCCTCAGTCAAAGAAAAGTCGTACACAAAGTCACCTCATGTCTTCAAGGTTAATACCGTCATTTTAATATGTACCAAACCATAAACTGTTATAACTTATTAACAAGTGGCGTGATCTCCTTACATATACGTCAGAGATTTTCATCCTCAACCGTTCGTTTCCCCACTATATAAAACCTTTTGACATCCGTGTGAATCATATAAAGACGACAAAGAAAGAAAAAAAAAAGATTCCTCCTACAGTTTTTCTAAATTCTTGGATTTAATTTTTGATTTTTTTTATTCAGTTTCTGTTTTCAATCTCCGATCTGTAACAATGATGATGGCTCGCGGGGGAGTTAAAGTGACCAAATCGCTGATGACGGCGACTGGACCACGATTGTTCTCAACCGCCACTCGTGCGATGTCTCACGAAGGTTTATCGTTAAACCATCTCTTGAAGCCTACGGTTGCTGATGTCTCTGCTTCGTCTTGGATCTGGAATAGAGCTCCGACGATTGGAGGAGGTGTTAGATTCGCCAGCACGATTACTCTTGGAGAGAAAACGGCGACGCCGACTCCGACGCAAGAGAACGAATCCACCGGTGGTGACGCCGGAGGTAACAAAGGAGAGAAAGGAATCACTAGCTATTGGGGTGTTGAACCTAATAAGATCACTAAAGAAGATGGTACTGATTGGAAATGGAATTGTTTCAGGGTACGTTTTTGTGTATATTGATCGTTGTTCTTCATCGATTTTTTGAGTAGATTTGTGAAATTTGATTTGGATTTTGTTTGGACTATTGTATAGCCATGGGAGACGTATAAAGCTGATGTGACGATAGATCTGAAAAAGCATCATGTTCCGACTACGTTTCTTGATCGATTAGCTTATTGGACTGTTAAATCTCTTCGTTGGCCTACCGATCTCTTCTTCCAGGTTACTGTTTCTTCTTCTTCTTCTTCTCCATAGCTCTTGGAATATTCCTTTTTCATTTCTTTATATTTACCATTTTTTTCTTAATTGAAAATTTCCAATATTTATATCGTCGTTGATTGCGTATAATAATCTAATTAGTAGTATATTTTATTTCATTCTTTTTTTAGGCAACTAGTCAATATTTTATTTTTGGTAACTTTTTATATGTGTGTGTGTTATTCAATTCACTAGTCTAAGTGATTAAGATCAAAGAGTAATTATCATTTTTGTTAATGTAGAGACGATATGGTTGCCGAGCAATGATGCTTGAAACTGTAGCAGCAGTACCAGGAATGGTCGGAGGAATGTTACTTCACTGTAAATCTCTCCGTCGTTTTGAGCAAAGTGGAGGATGGATCAAAGCTTTACTCGAGGAAGCAGAGAATGAGAGAATGCATCTAATGACATTCATGGAAGTAGCGAAACCCAAATGGTACGAGAGAGCTCTTGTGATCTCTGTACAAGGAGTCTTCTTCAACGCCTATTTCTTCGGTTACTTAATCTCTCCGAAATTTGCTCATCGTATGGTTGGTTACCTTGAAGAAGAAGCAATCCATTCTTACACTGAGTTTCTCAAGGAACTTGATAAAGGTACTATTGAGAATGTTCCTGCTCCGGCTATTGCTATTGATTACTGGAGGCTTCCTGCTGATGCAACACTTCGTGATGTTGTTATGGTTGTTCGTGCTGATGAGGCTCATCATCGTGATGTTAACCATTTTGCATCTGTAAGTGTAGTTTCTCTAAACCCTAAATCGTTTTTTGTGAGTTATGAACATTGTTTGTTAATTATGTGGTTTTTAATTTGTAGGATATTCACTATCAAGGTCGTGAGCTTAAGGAAGCTCCAGCTCCAATTGGGTATCATTGAGTTCATTAAAGAAGCTTAAACTTTGTTCTGAAGAATTTGAGTTGTTTCACTTTGTATATAGATCACTTCTACTTGAGCCATACTTGGAATCGGCTTTTTCTTGAATGATACTATTATGTTTCTCCTTGAAAGCAATATGCACTTTCGTTCTAATTCCTATTCATGGGCTTTTGTTTTTGCAAATTTTATTGGGCTTCTACTTTGTTATTAATTTATTTATAACGTTTACCAAAGGAATCATTTGTTTAATCTGCCACTAACTTCCCATTATCTTGTAAGAAACTATAGATGTTATGACAATATCTAGAAATCGAATTTTATTTCAGATAAATAATAAATTTAGTTCAATTAATCTGTATTCTATTGAGTATATTAGTGACAAATTTACAACTTTTCTTTTCCTCTTTACAGATGAAGGTAAAAAAAATTGAAAAGAACCCGGTGGATGTGGATCCTTTATTTAAGGAATGGGTCTTTATTTTCTTTCCGGGCCCCCAAAAACTTTCAAATATAAATAAAATTTTGTTAAAATAAGAAGAAGAAAATAAAACAGTCAATTATGATAGAGAAAATTTATCAAATAAATATATTATATATTGGGTGATTATGTGTACTTAACCACTTTCTTTCAAACGTATCAGAGACTCTCTCTTATGCCAACAAATTAAATTATATAGTTGTCCATTATAAAAAAAAAGTATCTATCATGGCAAGTTTAGGTCAAAATAATAGCAAATAGCATTTACCAAAAACCTTAATTGTTAATGTATATCATCAAAATGGTACAGCATAAGCAAAGGGCTTCCGCATATTTCTTCTCTCATCAATTATTAAAACGCAATACAATAAATGATATCTCACACTAAATGTTGACAAAAAATATTTTGAATATTTTGACTTTTCTTTATCTAGATATCAAATTTTTATATTTAAATAAATAAGAAAGACGTCCTAATCAGTTGCCTAGCCTCTATCAACTGTTTCCAATATAAAGTAATGTTTCAACGATTAATCTAGTTTTATAGTTTAAAATATTATTATTTGTGGCAATGTGTACTTTCTTGCATTTTCTAGATTTGAATGATCTGATTATAATATGAATAAACAGTCATGGTGCCATGTTCGCCATATATTGTTTTAATAAAAACCTCTATGATATCCAATAAACTATAGTACGATTCAATACGAATATTTTATGATTTTTAACATAAAATAATTAACACACAATTTTCGATATGCCTTAGTGCGTTAATGAAGGGATTTTTTTAGTACGTATCTGCGCATACGACAAAGAATAACAAAAAAAAAAGGATATACATATCTCTTCATATTAAAACCATTAAATATGTTTGGTTTTTTAAGCAAATATGAAAACCTTCCGAAATTTTAGCCAAACAAAATAATCGCTTTATGTAAATGTTTAATGGTCTGATTGAGAAATTTTCCTCTTGACGGCTAGGGTTAAGCGAACGATCAAAACAGTTGCCACGTTGGCAAAAAGCAATAACTCCAAATGTTACCACGTGTCATTTCCTTAGTCAATTTTGATATTTAATTTTTGGATGAGTTAAAACATTTTCCTTTTTAATTCGTCGACAAGTTAATTAATACTCTTATGTAAGTTAAGAAAAAGAAAAGAAAAAAAAAGAGAGAAACACGACAAGTACATTTGGCGGGACTCTATACTCTGACGTGGCATTTTCGGTGCTTTATATTCTTTTCACTGTCGTAAAGTCATTTAGGTGACCGCTCATCCACAAGATAACGTAATTCCACCACTGTAAACTCGCCACGTAATCAACTTCCACGGCTGTCACGCTTAACATCCGTGAACGACCGTGAGTTTAGTAGGGTTTTCTATGTATCTGCGGATATTTTTAAGCGAAAGTAGCTTCGACAAAAACAAGATCCAAGGCAACGAATAAGAGAGAACGATCCTCCACGTGTCATGTCTGTGATTAACCACGTGGAAACAGTTTGAAACCACGTGGATATCTTTGGATTTGTTTGTGCACGCGCTACGTAGCGCGTAACGTATAATGTGTGAATGTATTTACTGTTTAGGCGAGTTACTCCACTGTTATTAATTACGAGTTATGAATCCTGACCATTGACCAAAAGATTGTTGGTGTTCCAAATTTAATTACAAAATCTAATATTTACGTGGGCCCAAGTCCACGTCAGTGTCACCACATTAAAAAAAAAATCAAACAATAATCCCTAAATTTATTAATTATTTTAAAGTAGGTATATTCGAAACATTTGAAAATCATATTCTCGGGTTATGAATTAAAACTAGAAATCCTACTGTATTCCTAGTTTCCTTTTATATCCCCACGAACGATTTGCTGTACTCGTATATCTTTTACGAGGTGACGTTTTCGACCAATGTCAGAATCTGGAAATTATGGTATAGATATCATAATATTTTGTTAGATAATAGAAATTATTTTTAAAAGAACTGTACTTGTTTTTTACATTAAGAGCTGTACTTATTGAGATTAAATTGCTTACAAATAAGTAATAAATAATCTATAGTTTAAAAAATAAGTTAACTTAAATTTTGTTCAAAACATAAGTTTTTATGATTTTTAACCAATTTTATAACTTGTCAGAAAATCAAAATGAACTAAATCTTTTTTAAAGTATCGTTATATTTTTATAAAAGTATTTCCTATGATATATTTATTTAAATTATTAAAACTTTAAATTAAATTCAAAAGCTATTAATATATTTTTAAAAATATATTAAAACTGGACAAGAAATACCTAATATCTAGAAAAATATCGATTCAAATTACCTTTAAGGCTTTAAACATTAATGCCCTAAGAAATAACGAAACAGGCCCACCTTAGTTTTGGCAAGATGCCAACTTTTATAATTTAGAGAAAAATGATTTATAAGTGGGTAGTTAAGAATGAGATAAAAAAAAAAAAGTAAGAATTCAACTCAAAAAAAAAAAATAATAATAATAAATTGTGAGAGGAGAGGTAAAAAAGAGAAAAGAAAATGTCGACAATAAAAATAACAGAAAAGGAGCGGTGAAAAAAGTAATTATAAAAAAATGGGAGAGGAGCAATTCCACATTGGCAGCTAACTGCGGGTCCTACACTTCTCGGAAGTTCCGTGACCGCGACATGAGTGAATAAGGTCCCACATGCATTTCCCTTGCTTATCATCTCACCCGTTGCTACTTAATCCAACGAACGGCTGAGATTAACCGGTCGGGTGCCAACTCAATACTTTTTCAGTTTTTTTACGGGATGACGCTGTCTGCCAAGTCAGATTACGAGAAAATAATAATTGAAGAAATAATATAACAGAGAGTAATCGAACGGCTGTCTGAGCATTTCGCTATTGGCAAGAAACGGTATTGGCCGTCGATCCTTAATTAATGACGTAAATTATTTTAGATTGTGGTGGGCCTAGCTTCCTTACCTTATAGGGTTTATTGTTTAGCTCATCCTCCCTAAAAGAATAAAAAAAAAAAATCTTGAAACCTATTTTAACAATTTTAGAAATATCCAAATATGACCAGATTTTATTAGTTATAGAAGATTATAGTTATGTCAATTTGACATTTTGACTAATCTAATATTGGAATTATCAAGATATGATTTATATGTTTCTAATACTCTACTTGATATTTTCTTATAATGACTAAATTAAAATTTGAAAGATTAACTTTTGCAAAAATCTCTCTGGAGAATATTTTAGAAAAGCTAAATTAATTTTAAATTTTGATTGAAAATATCAACAATAATTACATATTCTAAAACATTAAACAGAATAAAATGAGCAAGTACCCAATAAAAAACTAGTATTAGCCATTAGCCAATTAATGTAGTTAATGGAAAACAAAAGTAAATAAAAGACGAAGAGAGGTTGAGAAGTGGAACCTGATATGATTAATTTTACCGGTTGGATCGGTGTGTGTTGGTGGTCACAAAGATTCGATTCTGATCGTCAGATTGGCTTTACCAAGGTCTCTGTCTACCGGTAGTAGCCGGTGATACATCTTCTCAAGACACATTTGAATTTAAACAATTAAAATAATATCAATTTTGTGCGTGTATATGTCAGTATTTTGTTTTCTTTTCACACGAGTCATCGCGATTAGTGGACAACAGTACACTACCCCAGGAGCGTTTTTTAACAAATATTATATTGAAGAATATATTATTGATTATTTTAAATTTTAATATTATTATCTTTTGTTTCAGACTTTTAAATTATTTATATTAGTTTATTTCTAAAACAGCAAAGTCAATAAAATATAGGTAGCGATAATATAGAGGGAAGCGTGTGATGTCAGACTCTTGACACGTGGCAGCTCACAACCGATAACAGTCCAAAATAATTTTTTCACATGAATCCGACTCGGAATTCGTATTATTAAAACCATAAAAAATTAAAAACAAATAAAATATTCCGATAATAAAATATCATTTTTGCGTAGGTCCCACAGAGGATGCTGACCATTTAAATAATAAAAGAATACCTTTTGTTAATATAATAAAATAGCAAAATTCCGGAGGTAAAAATAATAATAAAAGAGGAAATATCGGTTATTTATAAGTGAGATCTCGAAAATGGAGGGCCAAGATTTTGTCACGCTGGTATATAGAGAATGACAACCGTTAGATGTATTCACACCGACGGTGAAGATTGAAAAAATGTTTTACGGCAGAAGATATGAGCCGTGGATTTATTCGCTACTGCTTTTATGAGGAGCACAAATAAAGGAGATAATGGGAAGCAAGTAGAGAGATAGAGAAGAGAGAAAGAGTAGAGAGAGATAAAGGGGTTGCGATTAGGGGAAGAAGAACAGAGAGAAGGGAAGCGAAGCAATAGAGAAGAAGAAGAATAAGATGGATAGAAATAGAGAAGCTAGAAGAGTACCTATGTCGGCGGCCGGGAATGGCCTTTCACGGCGGAGACATAGAGCCGGAAGTTTCAGAGATTCTCCAGGTTTTTTATCTCTTGATTCATTCATTTCTAAGGTTTTTTCTTCAGATCTGGGAGAAACCGTTTGATTTAGATGTTTTTTTAAAAGTTTCAGAGGAGGACGGTCCGGTGGAGTTACCGGAGGCGGCGAGGTTGAGAGATCGAGGAGGGAGTGCGAAGAAGGATCGAGATCGGGAACGTGATAGAGACAGAGAGAGGGAACGAGAAAGAGAAAGAGATAGAGATAGGGAGAGAGATCGGTTAAGTAGCCGGAGCAAAAGAAGAAGAGGAGAACGGATAATGATGGTTCACGGTAATTTAGACGACGGTGCTGACGATAGCTCTGAAGAGAGTGTCAACGACGATGAAGAATATGACGACGGTGGCGGTGGTGGAGGACCACCGTCTTCGTTGAAGATGCTTCCTCCTACAAGCAATAATATCTCCGCCGCTTCGTTTTCATCGTCTCTTTCAAATCATCACAACGGCGGTGGCGGTAATCTTCATCACCACCACAACAACCACAACAACAGCCATCAGAGAAAGAATTTTCCGGCAACGAAAGTTTTCAGATCGTCTCCTTCTCCGGCGCCGGTATCACCTCTCGTGTCGTCGTGGAAACCGGCGGACGAGATGATCGGTGTTTCGGTTCCTAGAAAAGCTCGGTCAGGTAGAGAGGTGGAAATTTACAATATAAACATATCTCATCGTTGATCTAATCTCTTTTCATAGATTTTCTAATTTCTTCCTTTTTTTTTTAACAGCTTGTACGAAGAGACCTCATGAATCCTGGGCGTCAAGTACTACCGGCGGTGGTGCTTTTGCTTCGGGTGAACAAATCCACCGGCAAATATCAACATCTCCAGCTAGAGTTAGTCCAGCTTCGATTTTAGCATCTCCGTCTCCTCCAGCTCCTACATCTCCTTCTTCGTCAAGCGTTTCACTCCGGAAAAAAATGGTTAGTCTCTCCAATATTTTTCACTCTCCAAATCTCCATTTTCTTAATTTTGTGACTAAAGAAAATTTAATTCTGTTTTTGAAGTCGTCGGGGACGAAACAGAAGACGTTACCACCGAAATCATCATCGGGTAAATTATCATCTCCGGTGGCTGTACAAGACGAGATCGAGATCGAGATTGCAGAAGTGTTGTATGGTATGATGAGGATGCCTTCTTCAAAACAAGAATCCGCCGGTAACGAGTTGACTGAAGCTGGTGCGAAATCAACGGTTGAGGTCAAGTCTAGAGTATCTTCACCGATCTCTAATCCTCACACTATTCCTCAGTCGAGCTCTTCTAATGTTTCTGCCATAGGTAAGTCCTCTCCATGCACAAATCCGAACGATCTGTTTTTTTCAAAAAATTTCTTCTCTTTTGCTCATTTTTTTATCATTTGATTTCTCAGCTCCGAAAAGAAAGAAGCCGAGACATGTGAAATACGAAGATGAGAACAGTTCACGCGTCGCTACAAATTTGTCTAACATCAAATCCGAAGCTGAAGCTCCTTCAAAAAGTCATGTTCCGTTTGGTGATCAGATAAAAAGCTCAGGATCTGGAGAAGGAAACAGCTCCGTATTGGATTCGACCATTTTACAGACGAGAGAAAGCAACGCGTCGTTAGATTCGAGATCAGCTGAGAAAAAAGAGAATAGTCTGTCAAAGGAGGAAACAATATTGCCGAAAGTGGAATCTTCTTCAGGATTTAGATCCGATGGTGATGGTACTACCACTTTAGGAGCTAAATCGTAAGCATTCTATCTCTACATTTTTTTTAACACCCAATTTTTGGTTCTAAAGAGGAGTTTTATTTTTTTAAACATGCAGGAGTTCGCCGGAAAAGGAGAAGTTTGAGATAGATCTGATGGTAAGTGTCAATTTATCTTTTTATTTTAATTTTTTAATTTTTTAATTTTTTTCCTTTTATTTATTTTAATTTTCTTGTCTTTTCCCCATCGGTTTAGGCGCCACCGCCGGTACGATCGTCATCGGAGAGAGGCGGTGAGATGGAATGTATGGCAGCAGAAGCTAAACCTAAAGTCACGGAAGTGGAAACGGTGAGTGGGACCTACTTTTGTTTGGTAATATTGTGATAATTGGGGATATCCATCATTTCTTTTTCATTTTTTTTCTCTTTTGGTTCACTTTTTCTTATCTTCTTCTTTTTTGGCCCTTTTCTTAATTCTCTCTCGTGTCTACACTAATGCATGTAACAGGAAGCGAAGATTTTGCCAAAGGAAGATGGAGGTGACGTGACAACTATTGATCATGATGAGAAGAAGAAACCTAAAATGGTGGCAGAAGCTGAATCCCATAAGTTGGAGAGGAATTGCGAACTTAAACTCGACTTGGATAAACCTGATCATTTGGGTGTAGTTAACAAGCATCATGTTCAGAAACAGTCACCTCAACAACAACTATCCCTTCTTGATAAACAACGTAAGGCTTTTTCATGTTTCTTGACTATCCTTCGTCTTTTGCTATTTTCTTGTTTTTTTAAAGGTTGGTTTTCTGAATTTTTCAGCTCAAGTTAGCGCTTTACCTCTGCATATGTCAATGCCTGGGTGGCCTGGGGGCCTTCCTACAATGGGGTATGCTTTTTGTAATTAGCAAGTGAAGTTATGAGAAGTCTTCTTTTTTTTTATTATACTTGAACTTATCGAAAACTCTGTGACGAAACAGGTACATGGCACCTACACAAGGAGTTGTGCCTACAGATACCAGTTCCTTGTCCTCGGCAGCAATGCAGGTAATTTTGATTGCTATGCCATATAAAGAATCCTCTATTCCAATTTCTTTTCCGTTTACTGATTTTATTTTTAATTTCATGTAGCCTCCTCCGCATTTACTTTTTAATCAACCGAGGCCTAAGAGATGTGCTACACACTGTTACATCGCTCGAAATATTCAGTCTCATCAGCAATTCACGAAGATGAATCCTTTCTGGCCTGCAGCAGCTGGCTCAGCTCCATTGTATGGGACAAAGGCCTGCAATCTCAGTCTCATGCCTCCCACAGAACTACAGGGGAATGTTTTGGGCAGAAGTTCCAACCCTGTTCCTGATAAGAACTCTCATTCTATTTCCAAAAGTTCAGATACAGCTCAGAGAAATCAAATGTTGCTCCAACAAGCTATGCCTCCAGGAGCAGCAAGTAACATCTTGGTTAGTTTTTCGTGTGTAATATATCTAGAATGTTTCTCATATCAAGTTTTTCTCGTCCTTCTTACAAGCTGATTGTTCCTTTTTTTTTCATTGTAGCATGGTCCAACATTCATTTTCCCCATGGGCCAACAGCCTCACGCAGCAGCTACAATAGCTGCCGCCTCTGTTAGAACTCCTAATAGTGCCATCACATCTTCTTCTGGAGCAACAGCTACTTCTACATCCATGAACGGTTCTGCATCAGCTACTCCAGCTGGTGCCCCAACGATGAGCTTTAGTTATCCAGCCATGCCGGGAAATGAAACGCAGTACCTTGCCATCTTGCAGAATAATGGCTATCCCTTTCCAGTCCCAGCACATGTTGGGGCACCACCTGCATATAGAGGAGCTCCTGGGCAGCCAATACCATTTTTTAATGGTTCATTCTATTCCTCACAAATGATCCAGCCGCAACATCTTCAGCCACAGAAGCAGCAACAGCAGCCCCAGCAAACGGGTCAAATGCTCCAGAGCCATACTCCTAGCAACCAGAATGGGAGTGTTTCCACTGGTTCCTCGGCAGCTCAAAAGCATCTGCAGAACCAACAGCTGAGGCCTCCGATTAATCACGGGAACTCCCAAGGATATCCAACTCATAAAGTCCAATCTCAGCCTTTGAGTTTTCAGCCAAGGCAGCAACCCAGAGAAAATGCAACTCAACATAGTGAAACTGTTGGGGAAGATAGCCCATCAACCGCTGATAGCCGGGGTTCTCGTTCTAATGTTGCCTGTGGCCAGAACTTTGGTATGCCAATGCAACCAACCAACTTGGGTTTGATGAGTTCAGCAGCCCCTGGTGGAGTGGTTGGATCTTTTAGTAGTCATGGTGAAAAGAAATCACAGCAGCAGGCTTCAAAAGCTGGCGTAGAATCCTTCCAATCACAGGGTTATGCTATGACTTTTGCTACATACAATGGAGCTAACACTACTCCTGCCCTGAACATGTCATCAATAGCTCAGAATCATCCTATGTTCCACAGCATTCCAGAAGCAGCGAGGCAAGGTTATCAGATGATGGCAGTTGCTGCTCAACAGAAAATGAACTATGGTGCTCCTCCAGAAGATGGAAAATCTGGGTCTCTTGCTGCTGCTGCTAATACCGCGGAGGAACATAGAAAGACAGGAGGAGTATCAGGGAAAACGAGTGGTGTGAATGGTGGGCAATCGATTGCATTCTCTAACAAACATGATTTAGCCGATGCATCTGCTGTGACGACTGGTAGCATGGTTGATAGCTCGTCCCGTTTGCTCAACCTTGGTTCTGCTATGCCACAGAGTTCCAGTTCTATTCCAGCGTCTCATCATCATCTTCAGCAGCAGCATATGCAACAACAGCAGCAGCAGCAGCAGCATATGCAACGGAATCAATCACAGCAACCTTATACTACCATGTATCTCCAGAAGCAGCAACGGTATGCAACTTCAGTTGCTGCTTCTGCTGCTAGAACCAAAGGGCCTGTGGCGAGTAATGGGAGTGGTTTCGCTGATCACAATATCACTACATCACCTGCGGGCAACAACAAGTTTCCAAATTCTAATTCAGGGTTTCCTCAAAACCTTGTCCAGTCGAGCAGCAATCAGGTGCAGTCTGCTCAGTGGAAAAACAATTCACCCAGGGCAACAAACTCTCCGCAAGCTCAGTCTCCGTCGATACTGTCACCATCATCATCTGTTAATGCTGCATCGTCCCTAAGGAATGTCTCATCACATAAACAGCAAAGCCGTCCGCAGCAATCGCAGATATCTTTTGCAGCAAACTCAAAACCTATGGCTTCTGGTTCACCAATGCAGCAGGTGCAAGGAGGAGGTACCAACAACCAGGCTCCGTCTCCTCCAATGCTAGTTGGGTCACCTTCGTCGTCTGTCTCCAAAAATGCCAGTGGAAGCCCAAGAACAACTGCTTCCGCTTCCTCAGCGGGGAACAAAGCTGGACAAGTTTCCTCCACCACTCACTCATCATCTCAGCCGTCCAAGAACTTACAGTCTGGATCTGTGGCGTCATCTGCTGGTGGAAGGAATAATGGTCCTTCGGTTCTCGGAAACCCGACCACGAGCTCTGGATCCAAGCCCCAACAACAGCAGCAGTTGCCAAAGCATGGATTGCAGCAGCAAGCCCAGCTTTTCTTCTCTAATCCTTACATGCAAGCTCAACATCAACATCAGCAGCATCAGCAGCAACAGCAACAGATCACTATATCTCCTTCTGGTGGTTATTACATTCAGAGACATCAGCAACCTTCAGGTTCAATAGCTTCTGCTGCCGCCACGGGTCCTCCAGTCACAGGAGCCGTCACTGTCACTTCAGATCCAGCGAAAGCCATCGCAGCTGCAGCTGCTGCAAATAACATGAAAGGTGGAGGTGGTATGGGGAAAATGCAGCAACATCAGCAGGGGCCTCCAGGATTCCCGTATGTTCACACCGTTCCCTCAGCGGTTCAGGTGAAACCAGTGGATCAAAAGCAACAAGCGGGTGAGTGAGAAGATAAGATCCTAAAACCATTTTGTTAACTTAAAAGACTCTGAATGGTTGGGAAGTTCCGGTAAGGTAGCTTGTGCTGGCGAGAATAAAGAGGACTTGTAAGAGTCTCAAGGAAGAAAGAAGCAGATCGGAATAGAACACCCACAAAGGGAATGACAATTTTTTTTGGAGTTGGGGGTGCTTTTTAAGCATCGTGTACAATTAGTGTTTATATTATTCGGACCAAAAAAAAAAAAAAACCCCACTGAAGTTCTAATTTAAACAAATTTATTCATTCTTCTGGGGGAGGTTTGAGTGTCTTTTAGTGGTGATGATTTTAGTTAGGGAAACAAAAAATGGGAGAAGCAAACAAACAACAAGAGCCAGCGAAAATATGTTCATTATGTTGGCCTATTGGATTATGTAGTTTGGGTTGTTGATTAGTGGATTTTAATGTAGAGAATGATAATATTTGAATTGTTGAATTTATGATTCTTTGTATTATCTATTTATGCTTTTTGGTCAGAAATAGAATCAGTCAGACGTAGTAGTGAAAAGTAATTATTAAAAACTTGGTATTAATGGATGTGTCGATATTATTTATGAAAAAATGGAAATAATGTTGAGACAGATGGAGATGGTGGAAGTAAGGACCCACGCGTGCTAGCCTTCTAGAAACCTACAAGCTTTGCCAACAAATAAATTAGTATTAATAGTCTTAGAAAAGTCAAAATATTGTAATTGAAAACGGAAAAACTAAAAACTAAAGTGTATATCATACGTAATGGTTTTTAAGTTTAATTTCATATACTTCATAAGATATGTTTTTTAGTTCTTTAATTATTTTCTTATGTGAAAATCTGTATATGTATCATAAAAATGTAAGATCTAAAGGTATACAATTGAAATATATTAAATTAATAAATTGGTGACATGAAATGTAAACTCTTATTAAATAAAGCTTTTATTTATTTTTTAAATAGAAATGATGTTTTTTTCTGTTAAGGAATGTTTTTTTATAAGTCTAAATCATGAAATTACAACTCTATATAGTTATTAGTAATGTCTAAACAAACCAATCATTACTTTTTCCTTAACCATCTCAAATTTTTGGATTATCTGAACTCAGTACTCCTATAGTCCTACTTTACAACTATTTTTTTTCCTTTATTTTCTTTTTCTTTTTCTTTTTCTTTTGTATATTTTCTCCTTTAAATTGTTTTGGACTCTATGACAAAGAGCCACAAAATCAAAAGTGTGGGTCCCCTAAGCCAATAATTAAAACTTATGGGGTTGAACTTTGATATCTTAAAATAGATGGGCCCCACTTGGCAAAATCCAAATGAGTCAGTGGTCCACTATTAAACTTTGTGGGCTCAGACTTAACTAGTATTTGTCTCGTGGTTCCTGGCCCATTTACACTATACCGAATAAACATATATTTAAATGTTTTATCTGTCACATTCAACATATATCTCCAATTAAATATATTTCTAACTATTTATAATTAAATAAATAAATACCTTTTTATTTTTTATATTTTTCTCGCAACTAAAAAATCCTAACGTTATTTTTTAATTAAATATAGATATTTCTAACTTATTGTTTAATTAAAAAAAATCATTTATTTTAGGTGGTAGATTTAAGTTTTTTAAAAATTTAGATACTGAAAATTAACAACAACAAAGAAATCTAAAGAGTACCAATGTAAAAAGGCAAATAATGACAAATCTACTTTTTATCCTTTTCCCATGCACAGTAACAAGTTTTTATGTTAAATTATTTTAACCCTCTTATAAGAAGAGACAAATATTTTTTTTTTAGTGGAAATAAGACATGTGTAAGGAGAAAAGACCACTGTCCCACATTATTCCCAATCTCCAAGGTTATATTTACAATTAATTACAACTTGCAACCATTTAACCAAAAAAAATACATTGCAAGTTGCAACCACAACCATTGGGTGTTTCTACTACCAGTCTGCCACACATTTGTTTTAAAATAATATATATTATGAATTGCTAGAAGCCCATTAAAAGCCATTTGAAAATTATAGTTTGGGCTTTACCTTAACTACACACATGACTAAAGCCCCAAATTCAAACAGATCTCTCTTCTTTGAAAGAAACCAAAATATGATTAATTAAAAAAGAAGAAGTAATAATGCAAAAACTAATTCCAAACCACCAGTCCCTATCAACGCATGTGATTCACATTTACACTTGAATATTCATTTCTTTCATGGGCAGCCAAAACAAAAAAAAAATTACTACTTGCTTTCTGTTCCTTGCGAGCAAAGATAACACCTCATGGAAGAAACGAGAGTTTGAAAATTATAATTAGCATCAGCTAAATTATTTTTTTCGGATTTTCTGGTTATATTGGACTTTTCAAAGTAACTAAAGAAACTATCCAACAATAATATAACATATTTATCAAAATAATATATATATATATATACATCTCAAAGTTCTATATATATATAACGTGCTTGAAACAATTAGCTTTGATAGTAAATCATAGATAATTATTTATGATATGACATTTTAAAAACATTACCACCAAAATGTTAAGATTTCAATAGTACTACAAACTATTTAGTTTCTTCACCAAAAAAAAAAAAAAAAAAAAACTATGTAGTTATGGAAAGGGTTCCTAAAAGTATATGAAAAGGTTATATGTGATTAATTTAGTTACATTTATTAACCCTTAGGAAATCTTTTCAAACCCAAAAGTTTTAGTATTTTTGGGATTTCTTTCAAATAATAATAGATTTGGAAGTCGAATTTGTTTTATAATATTTTAGAGCATTTATTCTTATAATATATTAAAAACTTCGAGCATTATAGTCTCCGTTCCTTCTCTGTTTTTTCGTGTTTCCAGGTAGTTGTTTTTCTTTAGTTTTATTAGTTATATTAATTGCTTTACAACTGAATTTTTTCGGTGTGCTTTGGGTGTAGAAGTTACATACATCGTTGACAAATGAATTATTTAGATAAACACAAAAACAAAACAAACGTAAACGTAAAAGCAAAAGAAACAAAGAAGTAAATTTGGTCTATATAGTCTATACATATATTTAAATACCCCTAGATATATTCAATATTAAACCTTTTGTGTGAAAATTAAATAAATAATAAGTTAGCTTCATTTATCTATTTACATATACTAATTAACTAAACGATGTAAATAAGAAAATCTCTCATTTAGTATACATAAGAAAAATAATTTAAATGAGAAGTAAGAGTTTCCTTCATTTACTTTTGATGTTCAACTAAAGGGAAATTTTTAATTTTCATTTAGTTTAGTATATTCATATTGACATATTTAAAAAAAGAAACACACACACACACACAAAAATCAAATTTTAAAACCATTTCAAAGAGTTGAAAGTTTGAAATATCACTCGATGTAATACTCTTAAAGTATTTATGTAGTAATTTTGAAGCTTAAAATCAAGCCTTCAAAATACTCTCAAAGTATTTTTATATTTGTTTATCAAAAAGTAATTATTTTCTATTTTTAATATTTTAAATTTATTTTTTGCTGCATAGATAACGTATTGCAATCCATAAAAAGATAGTTCGTAGTTGATTCATTATTGCTACAATTAGGATGGTCAACTATTTGTGGACAACTTCGTAACTCTAAATTATTAACAAATGGTGCCTATTGCCAATAAATAAGATTATAAGAATATGAAATATTTTGAGTGATACATATATGTACACTATCTCATTAGCTTATGACATACAAGTTGGCAAAAAAAAAAAATTGTAATGTTTATATAAGTTGTTATGGTCATAATTTACAAGAACATAATCATATCATATACAGTATATCGTCCTTAGATAGAATTGGGGTGGTTATTTAATTCTCTACCATACTGACCCTAAATATAAAAGCTTACATGTAAAAGTCAGTATGATAAAGTTCTTTTTAAAGACCTTGACTTAGGAAAAGGACATTCAATGTAAAGTAAATAGCTGGTCTACTACAACAAAAAGACTATTTTTCCTTTGATGATAATAAAAAGGAGATGAAATTAAACGAGCTGAATGAGAAATATATAGAAATGATGTACACCTATAAATATAGTAAAATTACAGCTATATATGAATTAAACGAAATGATAGAGTATGGCTATACGAATTAATTTAACGAAATGATACGTTATAGCTATATGAATTAATGAACATATCATAAATACTCACTAATATACCTTAAATTGGATAGACTACTAATTCAAAACACATGTTAATCATGTTTCCCTTTTAAAATTTCAATATTAATTATTTTCAAATTCAACTCTATCTTTTATAAATAAACATGATGAATGTTCATTTTCAATTTATGAAAATTAGTTGGTGCAATTTTGGAAAAACATATTATTAAAACAATATAAATAATTTTATCGTAGAAAAAATGTAAAAATAAAATAAAACGAGCTGTCCAGTATTAATATATACAGGATTTTGCGTTATATGCAAAAGAGAAGAAAAAGAACATTCTATAATTACGCACATATCTCTTCATAAGCATAGTATCTCTCTCTCTTTATTTTCTCCCTTTTCTTCATCCTCACTCTGAGAAAATTCTGCAATATATATCGCCATGATCCACACCGACATCGCAGAGATCCTATGTGTCAAGCCCAAGAACAAGAACAAGAACAAGAAGACAATGAAGATAGAAGGAGAAGTGGTTGTGATGAAGAAGAACCTTCTTGATTTCAAAGATGTTATGTCTTCTCTTCTCGATCGAGTCCATGAGCTTCTTGGTCGTCGTGTCTCTCTTCACCTAATCAGCTCTGTTCAACCCGACCCGGGTTTTCATTTCTAACCCGACCCGTTTACATTTTACATTAGATCCATCTAAAATTCACTAATGTTTTTATCTTTATTCATCTCTTTAAAACGTTGGTCTCAAAATCAATTTTGTTGTTCTTTTAGGATTTTTCATTATTATTTGGTCTGATTCTATTATTAATCTCAGTTTCCATGTTTTAATTTTTAAAATTTTTCTTTATGATACAGCCAATGAGAAGAGAGGAAGATTTGGAAAAGCAGCGCATTTGGAAAAATGGGTGACAAAAATAAAAACGTCAGTAACAGCTGAGGAAACCGCGTTTGGAGTAACGTTCGATTGGGACGAATCAATGGGACCACCGGCTGCGTTTGTGATCAAGAACCACCACCATAGCCAATTCTACCTCAAGAGCCTCACCCTCCGCGGCGAAGGCGGTCCGATACACTTCGTCTGCAATTCTTGGATCTATCCGAATCATCGATACCGCTCCGACCGCGTTTTCTTCTCTAACAAGGTAAAAGCTTCGAGCGTTTTGGGACAAGTCGATAAAATAATTAATATAACACACTGTTTGACCGGTAGGACTAATTAATGGGAATTTTAATTTTAATATATTTTATTTCTAAATTAATCTATAAGATTACTTAAATTTGCCATGTGCAAAAGTCAAAAATATTCTTAAGCCATAGGTCATTCTTAATCTTTGAGAATCTATTTATTTTGGTTTTTTTTTTAATTATTGTCTGGATAGGTAAAGGGGATTAATAAATGATTTTTATAATTTAAGCGTTATCGGAAAGTGGTTAGATTTAGGTTGTTATTAAAAGATGAAGTATAAAAAACATTATGTAATCCTAATCCATATCACATCATCTTTAAAATATATATTTGGAATGAATTGATAGTTTTGGAATATTCGTGTACGTGTGTAAGTGTAAACATATAATTGTACCAAAGAATGAGATCATGCCTTATGGTCTATCTTTACAAGTCACCAGCTCCCTTTATTCCAATTATTTATCTAAATTAATAGAATATTTTTATAACTTGATAGCGACAACCATTTTAAGTAATCGATATTATCGATTCTGTTTCAAAATTTTATATATTATTATGCTTATCACATTCTTGATTTTCTTTCACAATAAAGTTGATGGGACCGTCATATCTGGAGTAAAAAAACCTCAAAAGGCATATCTGGGCTTGGACATTTATATTTATTTTCTTTAGTAGTTTAATCCAAATTAAACTCATGGCATATAATGGCGATAATAATTTTTACCAACTCTTATCATTTATTTTTATATATTAAAAAGGCATATCTTCCAAGTGAAACACCGGAGCTAATCAAAGAGCTAAGAGAAGAAGAGCTGAAGAATCTAAGAGGCAATGAGAAAGGAGGAGAACTCAAAGAATGGGACAGAGTTTATGACTACGCTTATTACAACGACTTAGGTGCTCCCGACAAGGGTCCTGACTCAGCCCGTCCGGTTCTCGGCGGTTCACCTGAGCTACCTTATCCTCGCCGTGGAAAAACCGGCCGTAAATCTACAAAATCCGGTTAGTCAACTCACCATTCAAAATCATATACCACATTGCAAAACTCAATGGTTTCTTGATCTGAACGTTACTTTTTTTTTTTATCAGACCCTAACTCCGAGAGCAGGTTGGCATTACTAAACCTGAACATATACGTGCCACGAGACGAACGGTTTAGCCATGTGAAGTTCTCTGACTTCCTCGCTTACGCACTCAAATCAGTGACTCAAGTGATCGTCCCTGAGCTCGCCTCTGTTTGTGACAAAACCATCAACGAGTTTGACTCCTTCGAAGATGTTTTTCACCTCTACGACGGTAGTATTAAGCTCGCCAATGATCAAACCATTTCTAAGCTCCGTGATGTTATCCCATGGGAGATGTTTAGAGAGCTCGTTCGCAATGATGGAGAACGGTTCTTGAAGTTTCCCTTGCCTGACGTCCTCAAAGGTAACCTAGCTATAGACTTAATACTTCGGTATTCGAAATCCAAACCGGTTTATATAGATTTTGATATAGATAATTGTATGTTGTCGCAGAGAGTAGATCGGCTTGGAGGACCGACGAAGAGTTTGCCAGGGAAATGCTGGCCGGTCTCAATCCGGTGGTGATTAGTCGTCTCCAGGTTTGATTTTAGAATGTTATAATGTGTTGAAATGATATTTCTTTATGATATTAAAATTCATTTGAATATATATTAAAAATCAGGAATTTCCTCCAAAGAGTAATCTAGAGTCTGCAAAGTATGGAAACCAACACAGTTCTATACGAGAAGAGCATATAGAACTACACATGAACGGTCTCAGTGTCCAAGAAGTAAGTATAATATAGTTTGTTTGTTTAACAACAGCTTTTTCATAACCATTGCAATTAACTGCTGTTGATTTTGTTTTATTCTGTTAAATAAAAAAAAGGCTTTGGAACAGAAGAAGCTATACATATTGGATCACCACGACGCATTGATGCCTTACTTGACACGTATAAACTCAACAAACACTAAAACCTATGCGACTCGAACCCTTTTGTTGCTTCAAGAAGACGGAACACTGAAGCCTCTCGCCATAGAGCTGAGTCTTCCACACGCACAAGGCGAATCACACGGATCAGTCAGCAAAGTTTTCACACCATCAGAGAATGGAGTTGAGGGATCAGTTTGGGAGCTTGCTAAAGCTTATGCAGCGGTTAATGATTCCGGTTATCACCAGCTTATAAGCCATTGGTAATAAATGGTGACATTTTGTGAAAGACCTAGATTTGATTTTGGTTTTTAAGTAACCAATTATTTTCCGGTTTTTCTAGGTTGCAAACGCATGCGGTGATTGAACCATTCATAATCGCATCGAATAGACAACTCAGTGTAGTCCATCCGATCTATAAGCTTCTACATCCTCATTTCCGCGACACGATGAACATCAACGCATTGGCGAGACATATCCTCATAAACGCGGATGGAGTTCTAGAGAGAACGGTTTTTCCGAGTCGATACGCCATGGAAATGTCTTCTTCAATCTACAAGAATTGGATTTTCACCGATCAAGCTCTTCCCAAAGATTTACTAAGACGGTATACATCTTGAGACACAAGTAACCTTAAATCTTGTGGAACAAGTAACCTTAAAATCCTCTGTTTTTTTTTGTAGAGGAGTTGCTGTTGAAGATCCAAGCAACGAAAATGGCGTTAAGCTTCTGATTGAGGATTACCCTTTTGCAGTCGACGGTTTAGAGATTTGGTCAGCGATCAAAACGTGGGTAACAGAGTACTGCTCATTCTACTACAAGAATGACAAAACCGTCCAAACCGATACAGAGATCCAATCATGGTGGACCGAGCTACGAACCGAAGGTCACGGCGATAAGCAACACGAATCATGGTGGCCTTCGATGCAGACCCGCGACGACCTCATCGAAACTTGCACGATCATCATTTGGATCGCTTCTGCTCTTCACGCAGCAGTCAATTTCGGACAATACCCTTACGCCGGTTTTCTCCCCAACCGGCCTACGGTCAGTCGCCGGTTTATGCCTGAACCGGGTACAGATGAGTACACTGAGCTGGCGGAAGACTATGAACTAGCGTTCTTAAAGACAATCACACCGCAGTTACAAACTCTACTTGGGATCTCCATCATAGAGATCTTGTCTATGCATTCAACGGACGAGATCTACTTAGGACAAAGAGATTCACCGAATTGGACGGTGGATGATGAGCCTTTAGAGGCGTTTAAAAGATTTGGGAAAGAGTTGGAGATGATAGAGAACAATATTATACGGAGAAACAATGACAAGAGGTTCAAGAACCGGACCGGACCGGTTAACATACCGTACACTTTGTTGTACCCGAATACTACAGATTATACGAGAGAAGGTGGGCTTACTGGGAAAGGGATCCCTAATAGTGTCTCAATCTAAAGATAATAATAATTCTTGATTATGTGATTATGTCTCTTTCTTTAAGTTATTTTTTGTTTTTGGATTTGTGTGCTATTGTAATTCTTATGTTATAAGCCAAAATAAACTCGACCTTTTATTTT